>BQKN01000331.1:441765-453350 GCA_022839385.1 Asparagus kiusianus
ATTGAGTTTACATGTGGATTAAAGATGAGAAAAACCTAGGTTTGTGAAATCTAAGTGTTAAAAAATATGATTTAATAGATGTATATCTTTCTGAGATGTTTGGCAATTATGTTTATGTTTAATATGTTAAAAATTCAAGCTTTAAATTGAAGAATTTGGTTAATTAGGTTGAAAAACCCGAATTAGATTAACACAAGAGTTTGATTTATGTTCGAGATAATTTTAGTAAGTGATTATCAAAGTTTAAGTGTTGTTGTATGTTTTATATATGTTTTAGTATGTTTTAAACATGTTTGAATCACAAAGTCAACATGAACACAACATTGTGCAGAAACATGCACGTTTTTTGGAATTTCTGTGTTCGGTCGTCTTAGATAATCACAGGAACTCGTACATGAGGCCTTGCCGAACTTCCTGCTATAGGAGGGTAGTTCTTGGCAAAGTCCTTCCCTACTATGGTGATTAGTGCGTCTACCTTATTGTCAGAATTGGTGAGTGTTGCTATGTCTGCCCTACCATCATCTGGGATCGCCGAGATGGTGTTGTAAAGCTTAGCTTTGCCTTTGGACTTGCTAGAAGTCCATTGCTTGTCAATGAGGAGATCAGGATGAACCCACATCACCTGTCCTAATGGTAAGATCTATGGTACTAAGCCTTTTTCCCATTGATTGTGAGGGTCATCATTGACAATCTTCAGTTCCACCTTGGGGATGAGTATGACACCTGCTGGTGTGTGAACCTCGGGAAGGCCCATCCTAAATTTGAGAGTGATCATGTTTGACGTTACTTTTTTTTGGACTTTCTCCTTTGTCAGGACTCCGGACTCATAGAGTCCTTGTAGTTTATCTTTGAGGACATAGCACTTGGAGGTGGGATGACCAACGAATCTGTGGAAGGCGTAGTAACTGGGGTCATCTGTCTTGTTCGCATCCTTCGGCTTCGTGATTTTTAAAAGCTTGATTTTGTTTCTCTGGAGGAGAATGTCGAAGGTAGGCACTACCAAGTCCTCATTGAAGTCGTAGCGCCTAGGAGGGCACTGTTCATATGGCTTGCTCTTCGAGTCCTGAGCTGATTTGGGGGCTGGAGTAGACTCGATAGCCATGATCTCTTTCCCCTTTGATCGAGGGTTCCGAGAGGTGTTTGGTTCCGAAATTCTGTTCTTGGACTGCGGCTCTTCGGCTTCCGTTTGGTTGATCATGTTTTCAACTTGCTCACCTTGGTGAACAAGTTCTTTCTAGGTCTGGGTTTCCACCGTGCCGATCCTGGATAGGATGTCGATTGAGAGGTTGTTGTAACACATCTCAACCAAGGTGCTTTGAGAGACCAGGTCTCGACATTAGAGCGATCGATTCCTGAATCTATTCACAAAATTGTTGACTGACTCCATCTTCTTTTGCTTGTCAACGAGTAGGGTGGCCATTGATACTTTTGTATCATCGTCGAAGAAATGGGCTAAGAAAAGCCTCTCCATATCGGCTCAGACATTGATGGAGCCTGGTTCCAGCTTGTGAAATCATTCAAAGATTATCCTTTTTAGGATGCCGATAAATAGTCGGGAGAGAATGACATCATGTCCCATAAGGAATCCCGTATGAGACAGGAAGTAGTAGATATGTTGGGAGGGAGATCCCCTGCCATCAAACTGGACTAAGCTTATTGGTTTGAACTTCGTCGGGTAGGGAACCGTGTCCCATTTGGGCAGATATGGTCTAATCACCCCCATCTCATTCATGTTCTTCTGAAGCTTGAGGGTGTTGAGCTGACTCTAGAATTCATCGAATCTCTTGTGCGGAGGAGTGCTACCAGAGCGGGACATCCTTTTTGAAGATTTTTGGGAATAATCCGAACGTGATCTGTGATTATCCTCTTCTTCAGTCGTGTGAGGAGGAGTAAGCTCTCGCTCTCTGTTCCTCGAGGGTCTTTGGTAGTTCTGTGAATTTCTCTTCTTCTTCTTCTTCTTCTTGTTTAGAAGTTATGCCATCTGCTCTTTTAGAGAGTTGATGGTCGCCTATTGCTCCTTAAACTTTTTGGCAAAGTCTTCCGAGGATTCCGCCATGTGCACATTTTCTTTCTTGCCGTAGGCTAAGCTTGAGGTCTGAGGTGTTGCTGCTACTGAGAACACCTTGTCCTCATTGTCATAGATGGGTGACAAACGAGCATAATCAAATGGGATAGCTGCTCCTGTTTGAAGGCGAGTGCGTTGGTGTACACTCCTATTTTCAACAGGTGGCCATCTGAATCCTGAGGTATATTCAGGATCTGATGAATTCGAATATCATGATTTACCCTTCCCTTCCATGTTGACTGTGGCTACCGAGAGCTCTGGATCATTGATGACATGCTCCTTCTGACGATTGCACCTCCGGCGAGGAGGTCTTGGCTCAGGAAATTGTTGAGAGAGCCTCTTGAATACTGATGTCTTCGGTGGCCGGTGCACTGGCAGTCGATAAGTACCTCCTAGATGAGCCTCTCGCAATGGCACTGAGGATTGGCCTTGTAAATAGTGTGCTTGCGGGTCAGCAAAAATCCCCTGTAGGTTGGTGGTGGCAACCCCTAGCATTGGATGGACTAGTTGTGTAGTTGCTTTGAGGGGGCTCAACAGAGCCGACATGAGAACACTTGGGGAATTTCCCGAGTGTCGACCGCAGCCAACCTCACAGAGACAGGTGGTGTCTAGAATGTTGGCAAGCTCTAACCAAGTGCTAGTGAGCTCGAGGATCCTAGCGACCCTCAGTCGACTGTTGGTGATGTTTGGGGTGTTGGTGACCTTCGGCTGGCTGTTGGCGAGGTCTAGCCGACTGGTCAGACGGGTGGGTTCGTTTGCTTGAGGACGTAGTCCGACTGAGTCTTGGAATCTATTTGACTTAGGAGGCTTGCTTGACTCGGCCGTGCACCTTGAAGGATGGAGTCGGCCTGAAATAGGAGTGGGCCCACCTAAAATATCAGGCTCGCCTGATCTGGAATGTTATTTCGAGGATCGAAGTCTGCCTGATTTGGTGGGCTCACATGAATCGCCGACTTTGCCTAGATAGGAGAGTCTGTTGCTGGAGTGGTTGCCTAAAATGTCTGGCTAGCCTGAGATATCGAATCTGCCAGCTTTGTGGACTCGGTCGACAAAGGGGAGCCCGCCTGAGTAGGTGGGCTCGCTTGATCGATGTTGTTCGTCAAAACTGGGGACTTGTCGTTCCTGCTTGGCACTTCTCAGACCTGAATAGTAATCCATGCCATAATAGGAAGTGATGTCTTAGGCTTCCTAGCGGGCGAGAGCTTGTCATTAATGACGCTAGGCTCTTCTGGAGAGGGAGCGACTTGTGTCGATGGAAAAGGCGAGGTCACCGACACACACCAATGTCTCTTCTTACGTGGGGACTGCGTGGGCTGCTTGGGGACCCATCGATCAGTCGGCCGGCCTGCTCAGTCGACTGTCGGCTGGCTTGTCTGGTTGGCCGTCGGCTGGGTCACAGCTAGCTTGGAGGGGTAGAAGCCTCTACTGGAGCTCTAGTAGGGCTCTCAGGCATGGCTGTCTCGACCACTTGTGGTTGGGTCATATGTAGGACTTTGCGGTATCGGCAAGAAACCTTACCGCTAGAGGAGAAAGAAGATAAGTATTCTTCATACTTAGCTTGGTCGAACTCGATCAAGAGGGACTTGATAGTTGTCCATTCCGCAACATCGTCGCACTACACCACCACCATTTCGGTTGAAGAAATAGTTTCTCCCACTGTGGTCGCCATCTTCTGTAGGGTGTAAAATTTGGGTCTCGATGCGAGATTCATATTATCTGTGTGTTTGCTATAAATCAATGAAATATGGATTTACAACAGAAGCAGAGAGAAATCTCTTCTTGTTTAACGTGGGCTCTTCGGTAGCAATAGGACGCCTCCCTTGGTGCTTGAGCGAAGTTTGATTCCCATGGACGATACGATCGAAGTCGCGGTTGGAGATTCAGTTCTCAGTAGAAGCTCTGGTATGATTCGGTTCGAGTTTGTCCGAGACCAAACAAGTGTTTGTACCTATCGGCCAACTGCTCAACTATCGGATGTTGGCTACCCAAGCTTGATAGATATCAAGGCTGGAAACTTAGAGAGGTCTATAATGCAAAAGCTTACAAAGCTAATGAATCTCAGATCTGAGAGTTCAAATGGAGTCTACTTTAACAATCTAAGTTTGCAGCCAAGAATGTTCTACCAAGCAAGCCAATCAAATGTCAGCAAGTTCGGTCTAATTCAAGCAGCAGCCACCTCAAGTCTTTATTCGAAGATCCTTGAGAATAAAATATGTCAAGCGTTGGTCCGATTTTGGCCTCAATGGTCAAGCCCCAATGAAAGCAAGAAAAAAAAGACCCCCCCCGAGCTCTAGACCCCCTTCACGTTGGCTGAAAGTGGCTTTAAATAGGTAAGGGATGGTATGGGTCATTCCTTGATTTATGGGATATGACCACTAGTAGGGGTGAGGAGCACCAGCCGCCCTAGCTACGGGATGTGACCGATTAGGGGGGCTACCAGCCGCTCTAGCTGTGGGATATGGCCATGCCTAGGTGAGGAACGCCATGCTCTCCTCCTTGATTCATGGAATATGACTACTGATGTGACTGTTCTCATACCCCAAGTGGGCAGTTGACAGTGCTGGCGGGTTTCCAGCTATTAGGTGAGCTTGGTCTTTAGGCAAGTTAAAGCCTACAGCTGAGCTTTTACCTCAAGCGGGCGAGCTCAAATCCTACAGGCGAGCTGTTAGACTCGTGCTGGTGAGTCCGCCAATCAAGCAGGATTTGGCAATCTGGCAAGTCGACTAAAAATGCGGGATTTGGCAATCTTGACTTGTGCGGGTGAATCAGACAACTCAAGTGGGCCCCAACTCATGCTAGTGAGCTGGGTGGGTTCACTTTGCTGGTGAGTCATCTTGGCGGATCAACTTCTGGAGGGAGTCAACACTGCCCTTCGAGTCGACACGAAGGGTAGACTGACACTACCCTTCAAGTCGACACAAAGGGGAGACTGATACTGCCCTTCGAGTCGGCATGAAGGGGTGTTGCCCCGAGGTCTTCTTGGCGAGTCAACTTCTGGAGGGAGACCGACACTACCCTTCGAGTCGACACAAAGGGGAGACTGACACCGCCTTTTGAGTTGACATAAAGGGGTGTCGCCCCAAGGTCTTCTTTAGCGAGTTGACTTCTAATTTGAGACTGGCACTGCCCTTCGAGTCGACAAAATAGTCTCGGCCACTTGGTCTTTGAAGTGAAGGGGCTCTTGGCGAGTCAACTCTGGGAAGAGGAGACGACTAAGGCCGCCCTTCGAGTTGACTAAATGGTCTCGGCTTGGGGTCTCAGAGTTTCGGACCTCGAGTCGACTAAGACCGCCCTTCAAGTAGACAAAATGATCTCAGCTCGAGGTCTCATCCCGAAGTCTTCGAGGTGAGGGTAAGTTGGTACAAGGGGTTTTGAGTCGTCCTTCGAGTCGACGAGGTCTTCGAAGTGCTATCTGAGACCGCCCTTCGAGTCAACGAGGGGGTCGTTAGAGTCGGATGGGTCGACTGGTGGAGTCTGACTTCGAGTTGCCAAGTAGGAATTTAGTCATCCTGGTTCGTGTAGAACCTATCTAAACTCTTAGACACTTTTTACTACCTACACCTATAGACAAAGGGAAGTAGAAGGAGCTCCTCTATAACAAAAATCTTCTTCAAGAAGCTGGATGATTGAACACTCCCTTCCGTTTTAATGTTCTGTCATAGTTGGCCAATATTCCAGACAGGATCACCCTATATGAGCTCTTGAGACTATCGAAGACCACGAGGGAGTCTCTGGTTAAAGCTTTAACGGACACAGAGAGCTTTATAACACAAGTTACTATAGTCTCAAAAGCTACAAAAGAACCTTCCTGTGCACAATGTTTGCAAGCTATCAAAAGTCTACCTTGCATATCATTCACACAAGAAGATATGCAAATCAAGAACAAGCATGATAGGTCACTATACTACATAGGGTATATTGGATCTTCCAAGATCAGTCATGTCCAGGTTGATCCAGGCGCTGCACTCAGCATCATGCCATACCGGGTCATGCAAGTCCTAGGGGTTCCCCTGCACCGGCTGAGCTCTACCCAGACTATAATCTTCGGCTTTAATGCCAACAACACCTGACCATTGGGCAAGATCAAACTCAGATGTCAAATCGAAGATCTCAAATCAGAAGTGACTTGTTACATTATAGATGCGGACACGTCCTACAATCTACTGTTAGGATGGTCCTGGATTCATGCAAATCACATCTTCCCATCTACCCTTCATCAAGTAATGAAATATGCCGATGATGAGAGAGAAGTCAAAAACTAATCATAGAAAAGCAACCTTTTAGAGGCGTGGAAAATTTCCATACTGACTCAGTCTTCTATTTGGACTCCTAAGAGTCAGAGTAGCTAAAGGAAGCCGACTACAGTGGTAACAAAGTGGATATCGAGCCCGAGCCCGAGGAAGAGTGTACATGGGAGTTAGATCTGAATGTAATGAGCCAGAATGAGCTCAACAATAATGATGTACCGAGTGAGAGCGAGTGATGTATTAATGAAGATTTTAATTGGCTTACTTGTCTAATATGTCCTCTGAATGTGAGAAAACAGAGATTGATACAGATGCATATATAAATCCATGGCACACATTGTATGCTGAAGCATCACTTGAAGAGAGGGAAGATGTGTAGAAAGCCTTCTTCATGATCTCGTTTAAAAAGAAAGGCCAAAAGCCAATCTGTTTCGGTAAAGTCAATTCTGAGTTACCCAAGCGGGAAAGTTTAGATGAAGACCTAGGAATCTCACAATTTTATTATCATGAACCCAAATCCATCCATCTGATGAGAAGAATAGGTTATAACTTTGATAAAAAGGAAGGTTTAAACTTCGGGAAAGGAAAACGAGCACCAATTCGATCTTTCACTCTAGAAGGAAAGCCTCCTAATTATTATCATAAAACTAGAAGAGGGTAAGGTTATGTTTCAACCCCCCCCCCTTCAGAAAATGAAGCCAATGATTGCCTATGGCAAAACCATTCATCTGGAACCGCATCGTGGGAATCTGATGTGAGCATTAGAGCATTCTTTAAAAATGTGTCTGTGAACATGACTTCGGCTAGTCATCCAGATAAAGATGCAAACAAGGATGATAAAAAGTTAATTGAGTCAACCAACAATCCTTGAATCAAACGCCTTAACATTTTATGGGATATGCGCTTCGAACTACGCGAGCCGTCCATAGAATATAAGGTAATCCAAGTCAACATGAGGCATGAAATCAATCCTAAGCTAATCTTCAAAAGAGAGAGCTTATCACCACCCGAGAAAGAAGATCTTATATATCTCATCAGAGAATATATAGATGTATTCACTTGGAATTATGAAGATATGCCTGATCTTGATCCTAAACTAGCCATGCATCGTCTTAACATTGATCCGGATGCGAAGCCCGTTAAGCAATAAAAACATCGGTCCCGTCTAGAGATCATGGAGGCGATTGAGTCGGAAGTCAAAAAGCTTATCATCTCTGTAGGCATCAAAAATTGCTTATAAGTTACCATACACAACTCAAGACAAAGAGAAGACGATAAACATCATCATCTGAGTCAAAGAAGATCATCCGATGTCAAAGACCAACTAAGGAATGCATAAAAATGCAAAACAACAATCAGGCATCACACAACTTCCAAGATAAGGAATTTGTCTCAGAAGCTATGAGTAAACTCATAGTTTCTATGACACAGAACGTGTTTCAGAAGCTATGAGACAACTTATAGTTTTTGAGACACAGAATGTGTCTCGAAAACTATGGTGGAATATCTTGAGTTCGTTGATGATTTTCTCGAGTTTTGTGCGGTCCACTTAGCTTCATAACTATTGGGGATCATCCATAAATGTGGGAGAACTGTTACAAATGAAAACCCCATCCATAACTATAGAAATAATAGCACTTAAACATAGATAAATCGGTTACAAAACTGACAGGCTGACTCCCTTCTTCTGAGAGACGGAACGTGTCTCAGAAATAGGGGTTGTCAAGTTGGTTTTGTTTTGATTTTCTACATTCAGCAACTACTTTTAGAGACTATAAATGCTTCCCTATCACCTATATGCACAAGGACCAAGGTAGAGAGAGTAGAGACTTGAGCAATTTGGTAAATTTTGAGCAAGAGAGAAAGAGTCTTAATCAATTTCAAGCAACCTCAAGAGCCTTCAGTGTTTCCTCGAGATCTAAGCTTTGACTTGATCTTGAGAAGAGTGTTTTATCTTACTTTGTTAAGATATTAACTTCTATCATTGTTTCTAAAATGAAACATCGACCCTAAACCTTCTTCATGATTCAACTTGGATCTGTGGTTCGATCGTCTACGGGCTAACGCACCACCGACATACGTCACAAGCAGCATGTGATAAACATCCTCTGTGTGTGTTTCTAGAGAGTTGTATTTTTCTTATTTTCATTGTGTAAGAAAGTCTTATAAAAAGACTAATTTTACTTTGAATCTGTAATCAATAAATGTGTAATGGATTCAGTAATAAAAACAACTTTTGACGCAAACACGCTGGCAACCACAGTGGGAGCTAATGGTTTACTGCCGAGACCATCATATCGTAACCGATCAAGATCTCAGTTGAATCTACGGTCGAGTACGAGTTTGACCAAGCAAAGTTTGAGGAATATCTTTCCTAATCCTCCTCAAGATCTTCCTCATCTCGTAAATATAGGAAGATTTCATCTATGAAGAAGGTGTTTCAATCATCAATTTCAATGAAGGCTACGGGTGATGACTCTCACCCAATCGTTGCTAAGGCTTTCCCTCGCAATGCTACTCCAGTGATTAACAATGTCAGAACCTATTCTCACAACGACTCCTCTCCAGTTAAGGAGTTGTTGAATGAAAATTCACCGACTCTGACGAAGAGGGCTTGTCAAAGACAATGCTAGCGCTGCACTCATCAGTTAGCTAAGGCTATGGAACAAATCAATAAAGTTTGCTACTACGCGGATCTAGAGTCAAAAGGGCATCGAGTGATCCAGTTGCCTTCAAGACAAACCACCAACATTTCTGCTAAGCCATCGGTTGAGGAATGGGTCAAAGTCAAAAGGACACGTTTAACTCTCAAGCAACGCATCCAAAAGCGTAGTGCAAACGCTGATCATACCCGTGTCCTCACGCACAAGACACAATAAATGAAGAGGGAAACGGTGGCCAAAGAATCACCAAAAGCCTGTAAAGTCTGGATTCCAAAATCTAAAACTACATGAAAATCAGACTCGGAGGCTATTCCCTTCAACCGAGACACTAACCAGTGTCTCGGCCAAAGGGGCCTTGTACGAGACACTCACCTGTGTCTCAACCAAAGGCAATCCCCTATGTCTACTTCGTCGACTCCGTCAGTGTTCGTTCCTCATCCATCTGCTGTGACCACATCTGCTACTCCACTAGTGAAGCCTTAGGTCAGTCCTGACCTATCAAAGTTCAAAATCACAATGGCGGATCGCCTTGGTCCTTTACATGAGGATCGAGGTAAAGTTCCAATCAAAGAATGCTTGGGCCCGGTGAACAAATCCCAAGTGACTTTTTAGGTTGGGGGTCGTACATATCCTCACATCAAGTCAAAATGATCCCAAGTTGGGAAAACTCTGATTTCCACCCGATTGGAAGTTCGTATTAAAACTCAAGAGCCCGTTAAGACTCCACACTTGCAAGGGGGGGGGGTCCTAATTATGCGACTCCTAACGTGACATTAGATCGCTCAAAAGCAACAACAAGTCATCTTGAGAATGTCAACAAGGCCCAACCACACCAACAGTCAATAGGTTGCTCCGGTCATCGTATCGATGAGTTGTACTATCAGACTGGGGGTGTGAATAAGTCTCAAAAGAGGACTGTTTGAGAAACGAGTCCTCATTGATCATATAAAAGGCTCATCAGAGCAGTACTGTCTTAATGTAGCTGCTCCAAAGCCACTCCACCAAGGGGTTCTATATTTCAGAGACTTTCCACCGAAGCGTCAAAGCCCAAACCGAAGTGTTTCCAAAAGAAAAGATTAGTCAAGATGATGAACTCCCAGAAGTCACCATCAATATGATAGATAGAGGAAAACATCATTCGACAAATTTTGACTTTTCTCCAGGAGGAAAAGTTGATCAGAGGCTCTCTCAAAGAATGTCATGGCTACATCTAAGGGCCACTAGACGCAGAGATTACAGAAGGATGCACAAAGGGTTATCTTCAGATGAGGAGCTCTCAGATACTTGTTCCATAGTCGCTTCCGACAACACAATGTCCAGTATAGGACAAGCTAGGGAGGCATTCACCATCACACCTGACCAATTATCTCAAATGCTGCAAGAAGCTTTGGCTAAGCAGCAAGAAGAAATCAGAGCTGAGATGAGAATGGAGATGGAGTTGACTATGCACCAGATGAGAGAATTGCAGACTCAACAACATCATCAACAACCTGAGCCTAGTCAACGGGCTGAGTCTAGCTGACGCAATACTGTGCCTGTTCAAATAAATGTGATTGATAGCGACTCAGAAGTGGATGAGCATAATTCTACCGACACCCTTCCTAATGCTGGGGGTAGTCCAGTTAAACCACCTCAACATCCCCCGAAGAAAAATATGGGTGAGGACAAGAAAATAAAAGAGCTCGAGAACAAAGTCAACTCTTTGATGTCAGCTCAAGAGGTGAAGAAGACGGATATTTCATGCCCATATCCGAGGGAGTGGGAGTCAGTTCCATACCCGCCAAAATTCAGTCTGATTAACTTCACTCCATTTGACGGGAGAGGTTCACCTACTAAACACTTAATTTATTTCAAGTCTCATTTAGATATGATCTCTGGAAATGAAGCTTTGATGGCCCAGTCATTCGTTGACACTCTTCGTGGGGCCGCTTTTGATTGGTACCGACGTCTCAAGCCTAGAAGCATTAACAGTTAGGACGATATGGAAAGCTTATTCCTCACCAATTTCTTCGACGATGACACCAAAGTATCAATTGGAACATTGCTGGATGAGAAACAAAAAGATGGAGATTCAATTGACAAGTTCGTCAAACATTTCCAAAATAAAGCAACGAATTGTCGAGACCCGGTCACGGAGGAGTTCATTCTCCAAACGTGTCATAATAATCTCTCTTTGGTTGTTCTAGAAGCCATGAGGGTCGTGCCTTTCAAGACTTGGAAAAAAATGAAGATGCGTGGTGAATAGGCTGAAGGCTTCCTCAAGAGAAAGAAGCTTGAGAGGGGTCAGCCAGTAGCCAATCCTCAAAAGCATAATTTTAATCCTCGAGGTAGAGGAAAGGCTCCCACAGCTACCATTGATGCCCACCAAATTGTTAGACCCTAAAGGGTGTGGGGGGGGGGGGGGGTGATTAGGGTCTTATGCTAATCTAATCCGATTTTATGCCAATTAAAATTAATTAACAAATTATTCTTGCAAGAGAGATATACAATATGTTACAAGTAAGAATAAGCAATATGAACAAAGGTAAATATCATAGAAATGGGATATACTATAAGATATATGCAAGGATATATAATTAACACAAGGATAAATAATCTAAACTAGATAGT
>BQKN01000331.1:463350-545795 GCA_022839385.1 Asparagus kiusianus
ATAACTATATATATACAAAACCAAAATGTGTATGTGTGTATATGATTAAGCTTAAAGTACTAACACGCATAATATAAACTCCTAAACTAAATGTTACCCAAGCTTGATCTTGATCTTCATTGTAGCTCAACTTGGTACACTTGCCGAAGAAGCTTGAACTTGTATCTTTAACTTGAATGTACATTGCTTCACTTCACTATTCCGCCAACCTCCATTGGATATGATCGTTGAAGCTCTATTCCATCCATCCTCTAACTCGTTGTTTGCCTAGAATAAATACGAAAACACAAACACTAGACAAACAACATTAGAAGTAAATTGTTTGTTAAACATCATCAAAATAAAAAGGCCAACACAAACATCACAACGATAGCTACAACAGTCAACACAACAGTCATCATTTTAAATGCAGCATTAAGCACAACAATCTCCAAGGTAGCCAATGAATTTGGAACCTAGATTTTTGAAGGAATATTCCTTCAAAAAGGATGAAGTGCTGGCTATCTTTAGCTATCTCTTGGATAACAACAAGATCAAGCTACCACCAATCACGAATGAAGAGGAAGCTAAGAAAATCTCGGATCAGAAGTATTGTGCTTATCATAGAAGAGTCCACCATCCTACTAAGGCTTGTTACGTTCTCAAAGAGTTCAAGACTTGATTGACACTGGCATTATAACTACAAAGCCTAAGGAAAAGAAAGTGGGTGCGGATGTAGTGTCCATCAGTTTCGACTCCGTCCCTCTATCGTGGTTCTAACCAGAGCATGTCGAAGGTAGAGATGAATGTAGTGAACGATGACCCTTATGGACAATGCCATAAGGGACTCGTACCACACACCGCATCTAACGATGAAGTTCTTTGGGTCCATCTAGATCTGCTTAGAGATGAATAGTGGGCGGGATCCTCTTCCAAGAAGAAGTCCAAAAGCAAGGGCAAAACTTGTTGTCCTGCCACAACAATTCGGATAAAGATGATGAAGGCATCCCTACCTTCCCACTTTCTAAAGATGAGCATGAAGCCTTTGCTACTATAAGCGGGAACGAATATCAGTACAAGTATCTTGAAGCTTTTGACCAGAATACCAAAACTTTGGCTGAGTTGGGGCTAGTTTCAACTCCTCCCAAACCAATTTACAAGCCCTAACAACAACCAGATGCTAAGTAGAAGGGAGTGGCAACAAAACAGAAAGAGCCTTAACACAAAGATGCTCAAATTCCAAAGCAGTCTCGTTTCAATCGATCGATTAGAAGAGATAAATCAGAAAGCTCGAACACTCCATACCGCTTCGATGTAATGGCTTAGATGGCTAACATTTTCGCGAGGATCACTTTATATGAGTTGCTGCATCTTTCCAAAGATACCAGGGAAGCATTTCAAGAAGCTTTGGCTGACTCTGACGTTTTCATCACTCAGATTAAGCAAGTCCCTGAAGCGCCAGAGCCACCAGTTCAACACTACAATTTGGTAGCCAAACAATTCCCTTGTATCACCTTTACAAAGGAGGATATCCAAGTGAGGAACTCGAAGCATGATAGGCCTTTGTATTTTATAAGGTACATTGGCTCAACTGCTGTCAACCGAATCCAAGTAGATCCGGGTTCTACAGATAGCATCATGCCGCTCTGATTGATGTATCATCTCGGGATTCCTGCCAACAAGTTGGCTTCCACAGGCATTGCTATCTATGGATTCAACACCAGTGGATCCATGTCATTGGGTAAAATCCGAGTGAAGTGCTAGCTTAGAGATTTGAAGTCTGAAGTCACATGTTGCATGATAGATGCAGAGACTTCTTACAACTTGCTATTGGGTCGATCTTAGATCCATAGCAACGTTATAGTTCCTTCCATCCTCCATAAGGGTCTAAAGTATATGGACACAAATAATAAGGTCAAGACGGTGGTCGGAAACAAGAAACCATTCAAGGGGTTAGAAAATTATTTTACTCACTCCCTTCTATATGGTGCTGAATGAATGGTTTAGAAAATTATTTTACCCACTCCCTTCTATATGATGCTGAATATAATACTGAACCATCGGCCCTAGGGATAGACAACGGAGAAGAAGCTGACACTGAAAACCAGGCTCAATTATGACGAATGTCTTGTATTTAATGACATTGAACCTTTTGTAATCGATCTTGACGATGCCAAATTGTCAGATGAAAGTTATAACTGGCAACTTGAAAATTATATAATAAATAACGATTTAGAGTACTCGTTTTATCTTAATGATGTAATGCAGGAACTATATGATAACTCTGACATACACATGCTGCTTCGGTCATCTTGCATGACAAAGAAGTACATCCAAGACTCCTTCGGAACAACCCTTGTCCTACCTGCAAAGGCAATGGGTGGAAAAGAAATAATCTTTGGTAAAGGGGAGTCATCCCTGCCCTCCAATCTCTTCTTAGAAATCAATGATGATAATGAAGGACCTAGACGATATTTCTTTAGATGTAGTTCACAAGCACGAGATTATATGAAGAAGTAAGGATATAACCTCATGCTCGGTGAAGGTCTTCATTTTGGTCAAGGTATTCGGGTTCCACCCCGTCCTGCCTATGTATCAAAAGGGAAACTTGGCAATTATCATGAACATAAGAAGGGTCTAGGCTATGTCTCTTTATCCGATGAAGAATGTTGTTGGAAAGTCATCAACCAATCATCAAATCCGAGTAGAGACGGATATTTGTCAGATTCTATAGATTGGGATTCCGACGTCAGCCTTGGAGAAATGTTCAGGGACCTAATGTCTAACATGGCTACGGTTGATCTCGTCACAATGGAGGAAGACAACCAAATGCTAACTTGGGAAGACCCTTGGATCTGAATATGCAATATGGTGATCGATTCGAGCAAAGAGAACCACCCACCGAAGACAAAGTGGTCAAAGTGAACATGGGTGACGAGGTCAATTTCAAACCTATATTTATCAGCGATAGTCTTCCATCAGATGAGAAAGAAGAGTTGATTACCCTCATTAGGGAATATATCGACATTTTCGCCTGGAATTACGACATGCCAGAACTTGATCCAAATATAGCGATGCACCACCTCAACATCAAATCGGATGCTAAACCTATCAAGCAACAACAGAGAAGGTTTTGTCCGTAGATCATGGAGGCGATTAAGGCGGAAGTCAAAAAATTAATCGATTCAGGCTTCATCAGGGAGGAACAACATCCCGATTGGCTAGCGAATATTGTCCCGGTCCTTAAAAAAAGGGAAAATTAGAATCTGTATCGACTTCAGAGACCTGAATACCGCTTGCCCAAAGGATGACTTCCCTCTTCCGATCATTGATGTTATCATTGACAACACATGCGGGTTTGAGAGAATGTCTTTTATGGATGGATTTTTGGGTTACAATCAAATTAAGATGTACCCGGACGACGAAAAACATACTGCATTTAGAACATCGCTCGACATTTTCTGATACACAGTCATGCCCTTCTATTTGAAGAATGTGAGTGTTACATACCAATGAGCAATGACTAAAACCTTTCAAGAACATCTTTGGAAGACCGTCGAATGTTATGTTGATGATTTGATCGTTAAGAGCCGCAACAAAGACGACCATATTAAAGACCTGAGGATGATGTTCGATCTCATGCGAGTCACCAATTGAAGATGAACCCTACCAAGTCCTTCTTGGGAATATCCAGCGGTAATTCCATAGATTCGTCGTCACCATAAAGGGTATCCATATTGATTCTTGTTTATATCAAACTTCTCCGAGAAATGCCAACCATTCTCAAAGCTTACAAAGAAAGACGTATCATTTATTTGGGATGATGCATGTCAGAAAGTATTTAAAAATATTAAAGCATACCTGGTGAATCCTCCTGTCCTTGTTACACCAAAATTGGGTAAACCATTTTTGATTTACGTCAAAGTGACAAACAACTCATTAAGTGATTTACTTGCACAAGATGATGACAATGGTCATGAATAGGCAGTGTACTATTTGAGTCGTACTTTGGTAGGTGCCGAATCTTAATATCTGATGATTGAGAAGGAGTGCCTCACTTTGGTATTTATAATCTAGAAAATGCGACACTACCTGGTTGGACAAATGATCTACGTCATTTCCAATGTCAGGTGTTCATGACACAACCGATTTTAATGGATTAGCGATTAGCGCGATGGGCCCTACTCCTATCCCAGTACGACCTGCACTTTAAGCAACAGAAGTCGGTGAAAGGGTAAGCAATTTATGATCTTCTAGCGACTAGCCCTACGAGGGATACAGTCGAATTGTACAAATATTTGCCGGATAAAACCCACGAAGTCAATACTATGTCGCATTAGCAAGTGTGGTAACTGTACTTCGACGGTGCTTCCCGAGCAACCAATGTGGCAAGCACTCCCGGTTGGTCGAAAATATCTTTAAGAGTCGGAGTCATCCTAATTTCCCTAGAGAAACACGTACTACCTCGAGCCTATTCACTTACCGACCCGTGCTCTAATAATGTAGCCGAATACAATGCGCTACTTATTGGACTCAGTTTCACCAAAGATCTGGGGGTCGAATATCTCAAAGCTTTTGGTGATTCTCAACTGATAGTCAATCAAGTTCGAGGAGTGTACAAAGTCAAAAACCAAGACCTAATCCATACCACCAGGTGACCATCGAAATGACAAACTCATTTGAAGAATTATTCATCGAGTACATCCCGCATCTCCAGAACACATATGCAGATGCACTGACGGTATTAGCAGTATCTCTGACACAGCCTATCGAGACAGAATAATTGGTTACAGTAAGAACTCACTAGCTTTTTATACCAGATTGCGCTTTAGACATCAAAAAAGCGCACTCGACTAGAATCAAACTCGAGCCTCGAGATTGGTGATTCCCCATTATTGATTATGTCTTACACGGTATTTTACCGGAAGATATAAAGGAAAAGGATTAGGTCCGACGAAGAGCACCGAGATTCTATTACAATACAGTAACTCAAATGCTGTATCGTCGTGCATACAACGGTCTGCTACTCCGGTGTCTTTCAACCAAATAGGCGGAAGAGGCACTTAAAGAAGCGCATGATGGAACATGTGGTGCACACCAACCCGGTCCCAAACTCTATGATCAACTCAGAAGAATAGGATATTATTGGCCAACCATGGTCAAGAATGCAATTGACTACGCCTGATGGTGCTACACGTGTCAAATACATATAAATTACATGCACCAACCCCCAGAGTATTTACACCCTTCGGCTACATCATGGTCGTTTGGGATATGGGGAATGAACATTGTTGGTCCTATTTTTCCACCGTCAACCAAAGGCGACCACTTTATTTTAGCAATCACCGACTACTTCTCCAAGTGGGCTGAAGCAATTCCACTTAAAGAAGAAAAGACAAGTGATTTTATCAAATTCATCAAACCCCACATTATCTACCGATACGGTGTACCGAGGCAAATTGTAAATGACAATGACCCTCAGTTTGTCAGCAATGCCTTCATCAAATTCTGAGAAAATTTAGAATTCAAGATGTCTCGTCAACGACATATAATCCTACTGTGAATGGATTGGCTGAAGCCTTCAACAAGGCCATCATAAAGATTTTGTCAAAGCTCATAAGAACCAATAAGTGAGACTGTGATAACAAACCGGGTGAAGCCCTTTGGGCCTATTGCACCACCATCCGCATGCCTACTAGAGTAACTCCGTATTCCCTAGTATACGGGTGTGAAGTCATTCTCCTATTGGAAATCCAATTCCTTCCCTCCGCATCGCCCTCGCAACGGTGATGATGACTGAAGAACAACATCAGAAACATCTCGAAGAACTTGAGATGTTAGATAAAAAATGCTTAGAAGCTCAACAACAAATTGAGTTCTACCAAGCTAGAATTTTTAGGGCCTTTGATAAGAAAGTCCGACAACGGAGCTTCAAGAAAGGAGATTTGGTTCTTGCCATTCGGTGACCAATGATACTCAATTCTAAGATGAAAGGTAAATTCTAACCTAAATGGAAGGATCATTTGTAATAGAGACAGTCTATTCAAATGGAGCATACCGCCTGTTCATCTAAGACGGTGATAAACTCATAATGCTAATAAATAGGAAATTGCTAAAGAAGTAATATCCCTAGTACGTTCGGAATAACTGTTCGCATCGAAAGTTGATTTCTTTGAGGAATTCATTACAACTTCAGGCATTTACAACAAATTCAAAAGAAGAGATTGAAAAATTACAACTTTCTAGAAAACACACGCAGAGAGATCGTTTATCGGTCTTCTCCTTGCGTGGGATCTTTGCCGGTGCCAGGGTTTATCCATGGACCACCAAATGATCAGATCCGATTGATTTCATTGCCTCATAAAGGAGACAAGAAATTGAAGTGAATATCTCAGCAACGGTAAGATAAACACTCTTCTCGAGATCACAGCGATGGTGCGATCTCAAGGGAAGTAGATGAACGAGGCTAAAGTGGCTGCAGATCTATTAAACTCTCCTCTTTTTTGTCAAAGAACTCTTTAAGAACTTGCTTCCTCCTTACTAAAATTCGTGCTCCTTACTCTCTAATTTGATAGGGCTTCGTTGTTGCTCTGAAATTCCCGATCCTTCTGAATGAAGGCCCTAGGGCTATATTTATAGGCTTCAAAAACTCTATTTTTAGATAAGAACGAATGATTTGATCTTATCCTCAATTATAACTACTTAACCATATTCAAAGATAGCCTCAAATCAGTTGGAGAGGTTGTGGAATCAAAAAATCTTAAAATCTTATCCAAAAAAGGTTTCTGATGGTTAACAAGCAAAAAACCACTTTTCTGGGTGTGAGACACCGCTGGTGTCTCGACCATGGGTCGAGACACCAGTGGTGTCTTAGCCATTGGCCGAGACGCTACTGGAGTGTTTTGATTTTTTCGCCTCTAATTCTCCCGTCCGATCTCGGAATGACATGATTCAAAATGCATTAGAAAGCCAGAGAAGAGATCTACAACCTCCCCTGGGTGAAACATATGTGGAGTAAATGAGACATGAGTGGTGCTTTGTCTTTCATGGGTGAAACGAAACTCTTGATCGACTCGTTTCTTTGCTATTTTGCCGTCCCGTTGACTCGTATGTTTCGTCAATTCGTTTCATGTGCTTGTTAGCTTCCTCACGGCATCAGATAATCCTTGTTGACTTGGATAATGACTTTCACCATCCTTTTTTCATCTTGATCTGTGTGCAGAAACTTATAGATAATTTTTAACGCTTACAGATACCCCCTCCAAAGTGTTTCAGTCTTGTTCTTTTATAGAAGAGCCTGAAATACTTTGGATGTGATAAGCCCAACCTTCAATCTCTTTAGTATTTTTCGAGGAGAATGGCATAGAAGGACCTATAACTGACTTTAGTTCTTGACTTCTTTAGCTCGCAGTCTATTTAGTATTTTGTCAAATAGCTAAAATTCTTCTTGTACTGCGTTTATCACCTGACCATTGTCAAAATCTTGAACTGGAACTAGTGTGTTGGTTTCTGAATTAGCTCATGTTGTTAAATTGATGTTGAACTGATTATCTTTGTCGAGGATTTGGATCTAAATCACGATTGAACTCTCTGGAATTATCCTTTGACTTGGAATTGATCTGAGCCTTGTTTTAGTGAAAATTGTTAATGCATCGACTAGCGTCACAACACATTGACTGGTGTTGACTTTCATCACAACGCATTAACCAGAGCGAACACAATTTATACTCATATGTCAACTGGAGTCTACATAGTTTAGGCTCTTAAGACATTGGAGCGGGGAAGACTAGTTTATACTCATATACTCCTAGGAGTTTTAGGAATCAGTTTAACCTCGTGTACCCGTTGGAGGTTCAATAAGATGCAATTTATACTCGTATACTTATCGGAATGCCGCAATCATGTTGAGAATGTATTGGACGTACGCTAGAGAAGCTCTTTGTGTGAGGCAGTTTGTTTTGCCATGCGTTAGCGAGACGGGTACAACTGTCTACGATGTTGCTATTGGACTGAATTAGTTTAAGTCCGAAACCTGCGTCCTCTTAGGTCATCTTTGTCCACCTCCTTGAGTTTGAAACTTTTGTCAAAACCCTAGGAATAAAGAGCCTTCTTCTCCGTGGTTACAAAAATTTTGGCTGGGTTTGAGGTTAGCTCGCCTGTTCAAATCCCGAGATCAACTGGTGAAGCTGATGCGTCAGTGAATTTTGTACCTTATTATGATTACCCATTCTGTTTAGAATAAATAAGCATAATACTCATAGGATTTTTGACAAACTCTCAGCCCTCAACGGATTTGTGAGCCTTTACTGATTACCATTTTTATCAGGCTAGCATGTAGATTGTTTAAGTCCGTTCCGCATGTAACGTTGTGCTAAAAGAGTAAATTCTTTTAGTGCTATGATTTTGAATACATAGACTTAATCATCCTACATAGGATGCTCAAAGGATTTTTGACAAACCCTCAGCCATCAACGGATTTGACGTGCCTTTACTAATTACTGTTTGAATCGGGCTAGCATGTGAATTATTAAACCTGTTTCATATGTAACGTTGTGCTATGAGAATAAACTCTTTTAGACTTACTGCTATAATTTTGAATACATGGACTTTGTTATTTTTACGGGAAACGACTAACCAGCAACGCGTGTTAGGCGTAGACTTATCTTTGATTAGGGATCGAAATAAATTCTCCTAGACATAGATTCCGGTGTCTTTTCACGAAAATGACTAATCGACAATGCTTGTTAGGCATAGACCTATCTTTATTAGGGATTGAGATGAAGTCTCCCAGATATGGATTCTGGTGCCTTTTTCGCGGTAAAGACTAACCTGCATCATATGTTAGATATAAGCTTATCTCTATTTAGGAATCGAGATAAAGTCTCCATGCATGAAAAACATGATTTTGATGCTAAAAATGGTATCTTCTCTTGGGTAAAAGACGAACTTGGTGCCGGAGAAGAAATTTTTTATATTCTATCTCCTGCTGTGAAAGAAATTCAAAGTGGGATCTCCACTCGAGAATCTTGCAAGGTAAAACTAAGAGTGAGATCTCCATTCTGAGAATTATAAAGATATAGATAATGCTAACTGTTTAAAGGTTTGACTATCCAATCTGAAAGTGGATTTCTCATTTATCGAGATGGAATTCTAACTTTGGCCCTAACTGTTTAAATGTTTGACCAAGTGGAAGTTTGATTCGACCCTAACTGTTTAAAAGGTTTGATTGCTCGATATGGGTGGAGGCCTTTTATTTATTGAAAGGAAATTCTAATTTTGGTCCTAATTGTTTAAAGGTTTGACTGAGTGGGGGTTTGAGATGATCCTAACTATTTAAAGATTTGATCGTTCAAATTTAAAAGTGGATCTCTCGTTCATGGAAGGAATTGAGAGGGGATTTTGGTTGTGGTCCTAACTGTTTAAAGGTTTTGACCAAGTAGGAGTGGAGGAACGACCCTAACTATTTAAAAGTCTAGTCGTCTGATGTGAAAGTGGAATTCTCGTTCATGGGAAGAATTGAGAGGGAATTTTGGTTGTGGTCTTAACTGTTTAAAGGTTTGACCAAATAGGACTGGAACGACCCTAACTATTTAAAGGTTTAATCATCCAATTTGGAAGTGGACCTCTCATTCATGGGAGGAATCAAGAGGAGATTTTGGTTGTGGTCCTAACTGTTTAAAGGTTTGACCAAATAAGATTTGAAATGACTATAACTGTTTAAAGGTTTAATCGTCCAATTTGGAAGTGAACCTCTCATTCATAGAAGGAATCGAGAGGTGATTTTGGTTGTGGTCCTAACTGTTTAAGGGTTTGACCGAGTGGGAGTGGAGTGGCACAAATAACAGTAGGAGTGCTAATTTGAACAGATCACTGTGTCAATACAATGGGAGTTTCTAGTGTTAAGTTGCAAGGACTTTAACACGAGGGGATTTGAAATTTCCAATACTATGTCTGGATTCTAACAATGGAAGTGTTGAGTGTACAGACACAACGGGAGTTTGAGTAGATGTAATCATGAAGAATTTTGTAGACCCATCATTAATTGATTTGATTAGTAAGGGATTTTATGATGGAGAACTGTGAATCGTCAAGCACTTCATAATTACACAGTGGTGATTTCGCGAGGGAAAATTGACTTGATGAGTTCATTGAATCTCGTCTTGATGAAAGAGTGCTCTAGGAGTCACAGTGAGAGGGTTTTAATCATCTTGGAAATTATTAAATAGTTACAGTGGGAGGTTCTTAATCATTTTTTATCATGATTAAGAATCAAATAGTTTTGGGTTATCCTTAAGAATACCATGTGTAGTATTCTCCAGGAATTTCCTATTGGAATACATTGAGGTATTCCACCCTCAGCTCTTTGGTGAACTTGAATCTAATTGTATTCGGACATGTTACCGGGTTATCCTTAAGAATATTATGTATAATATTCTCTAGGAACTTCCCGTCAAAGGTAGGAAATAGTTTAGCCTCTTATACTAGTTAGAGGTTTAAGAAATAGTTTATACTCATATACCCGTTGGAGTAAAAAAGAGGAGCAACTTAACCTCATATACCTATCGGAGGATAGGTCATCTTTATTTGGCTTGTTTTGCCGTTATGACGTCAGAATCAATTAAGGCTTGGATTTTATTTTTGTGGCCGAAGAAAGCCTCGGTGGGATGAAGAACCCTTCTGTGGTATGCACAGTATTTTGGATCCGTAATTATCTTAGCTCCCTCCTAATCTTTAATAGGTGGTAGCTCAATTTTGTCATTGGTGAGGAAGTACTTCAAGATGGCTGAAACTTCATCATCTTTGAAAGAATACTCCTTCTGGAACCTTGGATCAGGAGTCCTTCGCTGTTTTTGAGGTTGTTGTTGTGACGTTTGATTAACATCAACAGCAACCATAGGTTCTGTCAGCTGGCTTCTCTCTGTCTTCTTTTTTTTAAGAAGCGCTTGACCTGTTCTCCACACAGTTTTAATTCCTTCTACGTAGTTGAAGGGACAATCCTTATGACTTTGAGGACATCGAGGGAGATATTGCAAGGGCAGGTCTGGAGTATGAACTCCTCTGTGACCAAATCTCGGCAATTCATCGTCTTATTTCGGAAGCATTTGACAAAGGTGTCAACTGACTCTTCGTTCTTCTGCTTCTTGTCCAGAAGAGCTCTAATTAACACTTTAGTGCTATCATCAAAGAAATTGTTAAGGAATGAGTTTTCCATATCGTCCTAGTAGTTGAAGACATTGATACCAATCGAAGGCATCCCCACGAAGGGTGCCTACAAATGACCGAATCATCAAGGGTTCATATCCAGAGATCATTCCTAGGTGGGACTTGAAGTAGATTAAATACTGAGTGGGTGAACCTCTCCCATCAAACGGCTTGAAGTTAATTAGATTGAACTTCGTCGGGTACGGGATTGAATCCCACTCTCTTGGGTATGGATATAGGATACCGATCTTCTTCACCTCTTGAACAGTCATCAAGGCATTGATTTTGCTTTCCAGATCCTTCATCTTTTTATCCTCACCTGCATCTTTCTTCGGGTGATTTTGGGGAGGAACAATGGGACCACCCCCAGCATTATTATTATTATCGATGGGACCACCCCCAGCATCCATATTGTCGAGAGGGGTATCGGCATTGATATTTTCTTCAACTTTTGAATCACTATCTACCTGATTGGTAGTGTTACGATGACTGGATTCACCATGCTAATTTGATAAATCTTAAAGTTGTTAGGCATGTAAATCCTTAACCCGTTGCATGGCCATCTTCATTTCAATTTTAAAATCTTCTTTCTATTTTGCCAATGCTTCTTGAAGAAGTTAAGCCACTTGTTCGGTAGTGATCATGAAAACTTCTCGAACTCGCCCTATGCTAGACAATGTATCGGTAGAGGTGATTGCTGAGCAAGTATCCGAAAGTTCGTCTTTCGAAGACAAGCCTTCATGCATCCTCAGGTAATCCCTATGTCTGACAGCTTCTAGATGGAGCTGAGACATCGTCGAGCTATTCTTGAATCGACTTTTCTTCCCGGAGAAAATTTGGGATTAGCGTTATTCGAAGTGAACACAGACTTTTCTTTGTCAACCATGTTGATGGTGACTTCTGGGAGTTCGTCATCTTGAATGGCTGATCTTCTTTTGTGGAATCATCTTGATTTGGATTTTGAAGATTCAATGAAAAGCCTTTGGAATACCAAGACCCTCTATGGAACGGTCTTAGGGCAGCTACACTCCGATAATACTGTCCTGATAAACCTCTTATAAGAACAGTAAGAGTCCGATCCTGGAGTACTTCTCTTTCAAGATTTGTTCGTACCCCTAGTCCGATATTACAACTCATCGGCGTTGTGGTTGGAGTAACCTATCGGCAGTTTACTTAAATTTTTAGGTATAACGATGTCTTCTATCGAACACAATTTTTGTTGAATAGGTAACACCTTACTGGCATTCACAGGAATCACACGTCTGGAATCATACCCTCGTGAGAGTGAAACCCTAACGGGCTCCTGATTCTCGACACCCCCCCCAAGAGGGTGGTTCTAGGAATCAATTTGTTAGTAGGGTACGTATGACCTCCAGTCTGAATAGTTGCTTGGGAATTATTCAACGGACCCAAGTGTTCCTTAACAGGAGTTCTGCCTCGATTTTCGTGTAGAGAACCAAGGTGATCCTTCAACAAAATCCTAAACTTATAGAGATCCACGCTACCGTAGGGCTTCACCGGAGGTGCGAGAGCAAGATGAATGGGATCGGAATTTAATGGAGGCTGGGAGGCATCCTTAGAGCTAGAATTCGGTGAGGGGCACGACTGACGTCTCTCCCCAAGTGGAGGCGTCTTGGCTGTTTTTGGTGCCGTTCTTGGCATTGTTTTGGCCTTTAGCACCTAAACTTGCTTAGATTTTGGTGATTCCTTGACCACCTCTTCCTTTTGTAATTCTTAGGTCTTTTGTACAAGGATTCGTGCGTGTGCAAAAAGTGCATGGTGTTTCTAGGTGCGCTCCTCAAGAGAAGAACGTGTTCATTTGACACGAACCCATTTATCTGTGGGCGGTTAGGAGGAGGAACCCATTGCTTATTACGATGAAGGCTTAGTCATTTAGTGCTTTCTGAATTCTAAATCTACTTAATAGCAAAGTCCGTCCACCTGCTCCAAAGTTTTGGCGAACTGATGGGCAAGACGTTGGCATCATATCTCACGAGCCCTCTTTGTCAGAACTGGTGCGCTTTCAATAGGAATCTCCTTGACTTTTGGGGAGTTGTTGTGAGTATCAGATCTAGCTTTTTTGGACACCGGGGAGGAGTCTTCAACAGCACTTGGGCGAAGATTATCACCTTGAGTCTTTAGATCTAAAGGCCAATGAACCTTCTTCACGGAAGTGGTCTTTCTGCACTTGCAAGGAGAGGAAGATCTGGAGGAGGAGGAGGAGATGTACTCCTCAAATTTCTGTTGGTCGAACTCGTATTCGACCTCTTCATCCATAGGGATCTTAATCATCAGTTGTGGCATGATATCCTAGGTAGCGAGGCTGTTGTCTTCCACTGTGGTCGCCAGCGTGTTCACGTCTAAAGTTGATTTCTTTGAGGAATTCATTACAACTTCTGGCATCTACAACGAATTTAAAAGAAGAGAGTGAAAATTACAACTTTTTAGAAAATACACGTAGAGAGATCATCTATCGGTCTTCTGCTTGCGTGGGATCTTTGCTGATACCGGGGTTTATCCGTGGACCACAAAATGATCAGATCCAATTAATTTCATTACCTCACGTAGGAGACAAGAAATTAAAGTGAATATCTTAGCAACATTGAGATAAACACTCTTCTCGAGATCACAGCAATGGTGTGATCTCAAGGGAGGCGGATGAACGAGGCTAAAGTGGCTACAGATCTATCAAACTCTCCTCCTTTTTGTTGAAGAACTCACCAAGAACTTGCTTCCTCCGTTGCTCCGAAATTCCCGTTCCTTCTGAATGAAGACCCTAGGGCTGTATTTATAGGCTTCAGAAGCTCTATTTTCAGATAAGAAAGAACAATTTGATCTTATCCTCAGTTGTAACCACTTAACCACATTCAAAGATAGCCTCAAATCAGTTAGAGAGGTTGTAGAATCAAGAAATCTTAAAATCTTATACAAAAATAGGTTTCTGGGTGGTTAACGGGCGAAAAATGGCTTTTCTGGGCGTGAGACATCACTGGTGTCTCATCCTTGGCCGAGACACCAGTGGTGTCTTGGCCATTAGCCGAGACGCCGTTGGCGTGTTTCATTTGTTTCACCTCTAATTCCCTCATCCGATCTCGGAATGACATGATTTATAATACATTAGAAAGCCGGAGAAGATCTACAACGTCCCCTGGGCGAAACACACGTGGAGTGAACGAGACACGAGTGGCGCTTCATCTTTCATGGGTAAAACTCGAGTTATTTCTTCGCTATTTTGCCGTCCCGTTGACTCATATGTTTCGTCAATTCGCTTCATGCACTTGTTAGCTTCCTCACGACATCAGATAATTCTCATTCACTTGGATAATAATGTTCATTATTTTTTTCATCTCGAGCTGTATGCGGGAACCTATAGGTAATTTTTGACACCTATGATAACCTATTTGACGGGAAGTTCCTGGAGAATAATATTCATGATATTCTTAAGGATAACCTGGAGTGGGTTGATTATTCGATAAAGACTAGTAATCTGAATAATTCATTCTTAATTATTATAAAAATGATTAAGAACATCCTATTGTATCTATTTAATCATTTCTAAGTTGGTTAAAACCCTCCCACTTGGACTCCAAATTCTTCCAATTGTGAGACAAATTTGCCGAAGACCATTCTTGGTTTCTTTTGCGAAGGCTTGTTTTCTTTCATTCAGTTCTTGGTTGGTTTCAATCACCAGGGTCAATTCCACCAACTCTTAATGTGACTTTCCAAGAACTCTTTCATAGAGATAAGATTCAATGACTTCATCTGATCTATCTTTCCTCACGAAACTCCCATGGTTTAGGTATGGAATGCTTGATGATTTGTAGTCCTCCACTATAAAATCCTTCACTGGTCAAATCAATTGACGGTGGGTCTACCAAAATTCTTCATGGTTAAAATCCTTCAAACTCCCACTGTGTCTAGCCTTTAATACTCCTACTGTTGAAGTCCTGACATAACACTCAAAATTTCATTCTGCTGATCCATAGCGATTATGGAACCCCCGTCGTGTCAAGATCTTACCGCTTGACACCGAAAACCCCTACTAAGTGATTTGTACAAGTTAATATTTTCTCTGTTATTTATACCTCCACTCCTACTATTTCTTGGTCAAACCTTCCTACAGTTAGGACCAAAACCAAAATCCCCTCTCGATTCCTTCTATAAATGAGAGGTCTATTTTCAGAACTAGAATTCCCTTTTGATAAATGAAAGACTTCCACCCAAATCGAGCGATCAAACCTTTAAACAGTAAGGGTCATCTCAAATCCTACCTTGGTCAAAACTTTCCCATAGTTAGCACCAAAACCAGAGTTCCCTTTCGATAAACGAAAGGCTTTTATTCATTCCTCTTTAGTCAAACCCTTCTATAGCTTTGGCTGAAGTTGGAATTTTATCTCGATAAACGAGAAATTCATCTTCAGAATGGGTAACAAATACTATAAAAGTTAGCGTTATTTGGATCTTTTCGATTCTCGGAGTGGAGATCCCACTCTGAGTTTTACCTTTCAGTATTCTTGAAGTGGAGATCTCACTTTGAGTTTCTCTTGAAGTAGAGATAGAATATAAAAATTTTTCTCTATGGTATCGGGTTCGTCTCTCCCCTAAAAGAAGACCTGGAGATAGAATATAAAATTCTTCCTCTCCAGCATCGGGTTCATCTCTCCCTCAAAAGACGACTTAGAGATAGAATATAAAATTCTTCCTCTCCAGCACCAGGTTCGTCTTTACCCCAAAAGAAGACACAATTTTTCAACACCGGAATCCATGACTTTTATGTATGGGGGATGTTATCTCGATCCCTTATTAGAGATAAGTCTATATCTAACACACGCTGTCGGGTGGTATGTTCCCATAAAAAATGATAAAGCCTACATATTCAATATCATGGTTGGTGATTATTGTTAATTTTATAATCTCTGAACCCATACCTTTTATGCATGGGGGACATTATCTCAATCCCTTATTAGAGATAAGTCTGCGTCTAATACATGGTGTCGGATGGTACATTTCCTAAAAATGACAAAGCCTACGCATTCAATATCGTAGCCGGATTATTATTAAAACCTTTGAATCCATGCCATTTATGCATGGGGACATTATCTTGATCCTTTATTAGACATAAGTTTGCGTCTAACACACGCTGCCGGGTTGTACATTCTTGTAAAAATGACAAAGTCTACGTATTCAATATCATAGCCGGTGATTATTATTAAGTTAATAATCTCTAAATTCATGTCGTTTATGCATGGGGGATATAATCTCGATCCCTTATTAGAAATAAGTCTGCATCTAACACACGTTGTCGGGTCGTGCGTTCCCGTAAAAACCGACAAAGCCTACGTATTTAATATCGTAGCTAGTGATTATTGTTAAGTTAATAATCTCTGAATCCATGCCTTTTATGTATGGAGGACGTTATCTCGATCCCCTATTAGAGATAAGTCTGCGTCTAACACAAGCTGTCGAGTGATGTGTTCTCGTAAAAACGATAAAGCCTACGTATCTAATATCATAGCCGGTGATTATTGTTAAGTTAATAATCTTCGAATCCATGTCATGGGGAATGTTATCTCAATCCCTTATTAAAGATAAACCTACATCTAACACATATAGCCTGCATATTCAATATTATAGTATAAAATCTAAAAGATTTTATTCTTTTGGTACAATGTTACATGTAGAACAGTTCTAGACAATCTACATGCTAGCTTGACTCAAACGATAATCAATAAAGGCCTATTAAATCCGTTGATGGCTGAGGGTTTACTAAAAATCCTATGAATATTATGTTTATTTATTCCAAACAGACTGAGTAATCATAATAAGACTCAAATGAGCAAAAAGTTCACTTTATTCATTTGAAGAAGTTAAGAAAATACAAAAGAAGTGCTGATACAAGAGAAATATTTTTAATCTAAAAATAGCTTATAACTACGGATTTGCTCTTCAAGTTTGGAGAGTTCTTCTGTGTAGGCTTGTTCAAACTCTATCATCAGGCTAGCTTTCAGGGATTCTTCACTGGTATTCTGAGCCTTGACAACCTCTTATTCTGTCGCAATAAGCTTTTGTTTTGGAGTTCTAGCTATTCAAATATGTTCTTTTGAGCACGCTCCACTTTAGCCAAATCAATCTACAAAATACTCTGGGCGTCCTTGGCTTCCTCAAGTTCTTTTTCTAGGTGAGCTATCTAGGCTTGACGCGATTCCAAAGCTTGGCAAATCAGCCTTAGCTTTAACCTTCTTGGTGATATTCACCCTCATCTGGGTCACACGACTTCATAATCTCCAAAGTTCGAGTTCAATTGACTTCTGTGAATCACGCCATACCTTCAGCCTTAAGTCTATCCAAGCAGCTATGTAAGAAGAAACACCGCTAGCCTGAAGGTCCCTTAGATGCTCGATTTCCTATTTTAGGTGAGCCAAGTATGCTTCAACAGAATCAGCCAGGTTAGAATCTTCTTCTCTAATCCACAACACATGTCGATCGACGGATCTCCTGAAGTTGTCAAAACATGACCCATTGAGAAGAATTCGATCGATCATGATGTTTAAGAAGGAGACGAAGCTATAGAGATCGGAACAGATAACATCCTTGTCCAGATCTTCATTCGACATTAGCATTTTGATAGACTCGAGTAGTGATGAAGGAGACACTGTAATAAAAACAAGGAAAGTAAGCACTCAAGAGAATGGTTGAATATACACTTGATGCTTATAATTCAAAAGCAAATGCTTATAATTCAAAAGCAACGGGATAAGGATCATTGACGTACCCGCTACATCAGTTGACTTGGTAGCTGGAACCTCCATCGGCTTCGGATCTAAATCTACAATAATTTGGGATTGGTGGGATGAAGGTTGTGCAAGTAAAAGAGAAATGGAATAAGCATTCTAGAGTATTAACCAAAATTTTAAAGCAAGTAACTGATAAAACTCACCAACTTTAGGAGAGGCTTCATCGGTTTGATGTTCTACACTTGTTCCCACCTTTTCAACTTCATGAACGGATGGAGGCGTTCTAGATACAATAACCGTCGATGTACCAACTTCTTCAGTTGGTCTCACGGTTGTCGCAACAGGACTAACCTCGGTGGTGGTGATAACTTCTCTCATCATCGAGTCGGAAAGGATGAGAGGTTGAGACTTAGGAACCGATGATTGAGCCTCGGCCTTGGTTCCTTCCAACAGTAAGAAACTAAGACCCTCAGGCTGATCAGATATCCCGATAATGGTAGTCTTATTGGTTTCAGCAACTGGTCCTATGATTAAAACCCCCATATAATTATTTAAAGTTAACCGATAAAGAGACAATTGAGATTACAGAATAAAATCCATACCTGCAGAAGAACCGGCTTCAGTTGAACCAACTCCAGCAGTTGGTCCTGTAGGCATCAGAAGTTTTCCCCGATAATAAATCAGAGATATACTGATGATCATCTTCTGAAAGGTCAAGATTGAGGTTGTGTTCATTGAAATCCTCGACCTCAGTAGCATGAGTGGTCTCCCTTTTGGCTGATTCATTCATCGTTACATCTACAGAATAGGCTAAATTATGAATACATATGTATATACATGTATGAATTCACACAAAATGGAAATCAGCATTACCTTCAGCTGCCACGGTAGGTTCATCAGCTCCATTACTTGCACACGCTTCCTTTAGTTTCACTAAAAGAAGATAAAGTACACAAGTCATTAGAAGAGGTACGCATTCCGACTCACTCATCTCTCGAAATTTCCCTTTGAATGGGGAAATACCCGTACCTATGTTGGGAGTTAGTAGAATGATTTTAGTAGGGGAGGTCATTTGAACGCTAACATGTTTGTCATCCATTGTGTCATGCATCTGTTGGACAAAGTTAGGCTCCTCGATTTCCATAAGTCCGGGAGAAGCGGTGTCAAATTAGATTTCTCCTTCTTATCGATCCCCTATGAAAACTAAGTACGGAATAAGTTCAAATCTTAAAAAAGGAGATAGCGAAATGGAAATAAGGACGAGTTGTTACCTTGTTCGTCAGCAGGAACATCGTGGGCGGACTTCTCTTCTAAGGCAGGTATAGTTGTACGTTATCGGTATACAACCTTCTTAATCCTCTTTGATGAACAGACTTCTCCCAGAGTATTGGATCTCTTATGGCGATACTTTGAATGTCGTTCAGCTTTTGGGGAAGCCCTGAGCTTGAGCTTGAGCAAGAGTCGATGATCGAGGTCTCTTTCTTCTGATAAGAGGCATTGTTTCTCTATCTTCCTCCTCACCCTCGCTGAGGTATCTAACCGTCATCCGATTGGGATAGGTTAAGATGACCTTCTCCTTCATCTTTTTAGAAGCTACCGATGATTTAGGCTGATCTGCATGGCGAGTCCTGTGAGCCACAGGAGAGCCCTCATTCCCTTGGAAGGAAAGATTGTGGGAGACCCGACATACTCTCTTCATCATCATTCCCGGTTCCTGCACCTTCAGCTTCACCCTCCTCCTCAGATGTTTCAGCCATATCGGTGAAGAGTTCCTCCTCACTATCATCTGAACCAGCAACTTGTTTTCCCTTACTAGAAGACTTAATAGGCCTCTTTCCCTTCTGTGGCTACACGGCTTTCGAACTGCTTTAGTAGCTAGCCTGGACGTGATCTCCGCTTCTAACTATGAAATTCTCTTCTTCTTTGTGGTAGCGTTAGCATATATAAGCCATTTGCAATACAAGAAGGTCATCTGTAAACCAGGCATAGCTAAGGGAAGGCTAAACTGGGTATTAGTGCAACCACTTATGCTTCAGAACCAGACCCGGGCACCATCAATCAAACCTCCACAGGTCTTCAGCCGTCTGTTCGGGTTACCTATGTACAGTTGGTCGTAACCAAACTAACGGGCAAATCTATAGGGCAAATAGGGCTCAATACTACAAACATTTTTAATCCTGAATACCTAATAACCAGGACGAATGTTTATCATTCACCTAAAACATCCCACATCCAAACTAGTCCTATTTCTTCTTGGCTCCTCCTCATCCTTAAGCATATCATTATAAGTTCCAGAAAATTAAGGAAAGCACGAAAAAAATTCCCATGTGGACTCTGAACTTCCTGGACACTTCATGCCATTGCCTAGCTGACCATTTGCACTCTTCTAGAATCTGTAGCAAGGGAAGATCCGAGTCTACAGCTTCAGGCACTGACATCATATCGGGCCGATGAAGGACTAACCACGCCATTAAATAGGTGTAGGGCAGTTCTATTTTTGTGGTTGGGATCTCACTCGAAGGTTTCTTCCCTTCTTGTGTAAAAGTGGTGGCCAGGTGGCGAAGCCCACTGTGAATATCTACAATCTTGGCCGAGAGCAGAGAGAGTCTATGTCCAATTGCTAACTGAACTATGGGATATAAGACCTCAATGGGTAATGCATCGAAAGGCTGGTGGGGGACTACACACTTCTTTAACCATATTACCAAATACCTAGCTAAGAGAGTCGATGACGCAATCCTTTTATGAGCTTGCCATAAGAAAGACTCAAATTTGGTGCCCTTGGGGAATCCTCCTTCAGTTGAACGAATAGTATATGACTGAGCATTTGTTTTCACCAACAACTTATTAATCTCCGATGGGGTTAGAGGTGGCAATTCACACACTTCATATCCTGAATGGCTCTTAAGATTCTTAAAAAAGATAGCCCGCAAACTATTTCAAGCTAACTTGCGGAAATTTCTTCTTGGCTTTTACATTCGTCTCAGCCATGGCAATGTGATAGTGACAAGTCAATTCCTACAAAATATCATGAGCTATGGTAGCTATTTCCCTCATTCGGCTTAACTGACTGGTTGTTGGGAAATATTCTTGGTAAGGTAAATCCCCCATTGACAGACCGGACACTTTCATCATCTCATGGAGAGCAAGACCTAATTCTCCATTCTTAGTCACAAAAGTGTTGGTATCTGGGTTGTAAGTCTCAAATAAAGCAAAGAAATGGTCAACACTAATTGGCAGGCCATACATGCTAGCTTGTATGGGGATAAATAATCCTTTATCAGATAGCTCCCTTCCGTTAGAGGGCTTCATCTAGCTAAACGATTCTGTATAGTGTTTGCCATAAACATCAGTTCATTCTGAGGTAGATTGTCCTGGCTTAATATACCTGGATGAAGCCCTCTAACGGAATTCCTATCACTTGAGCCTGGGGTCTTAGCATCCCTACCAATAAACCCACAATGCACACGCTCGTGATCTTTTGTTAGCCTCTAGGATATCTCTCGAGTCACCGCTAGATTTCTAAGCTGAATAAGGGATAATACCGAGAAATATAAGGTAGATATCTAAATACTACACCGTGCTCGTTCAACCACTGCTCCGGCTTGTATGAAAGCTTCTCGGGATCTTCTACAGAGTCTCCAAACAGATATTGGGGCTTCCTCAAAATGTTCATTTGAATCTTGATACTTACCTAGCGGAACACCAGTAATCAGCTAACGTAAAACACGATGATTCCTTTGATGAATGAGCTCGGGAACGTCCTCCAGACAATCAGCATTAAATTGAGGAGCCTCGATAATAGGAGGACTCTCGTCAAAAGAGGCATAAGCAATACCACGTTGACTGGTCACTTCTCTATCAGAGAAGGTCATGGATGGGAAATTGACTGAAAAAGGAAAACATATTCGTCGGAATGCAGTTAAAAGGATATCTTAAAGCAAAACAAGGAGTTGAACTCATCCCATAAATCCACGAGATAGAGTCACTACCTTGTGATTAGCGAGACGATTTTAGTTTTTCACGCACGAGAGTCAACGTACATCGTCGTGTAAGCATTATGATGACATACCCTACCAAATAAAGTGCGAGACAACACGAAATCACCCCTTTTACCTTGAGATGTGTTTTGACCAAGCAAAACAACATTTTTTTAGCATTGATCCCTACAAAGGAGGATACCGGCTCTTCTTGAATGCCCCGCAAAGGAAGGAAAACAAGGACATAGGTACAAATTCTAACTTTTGAATTAGCAAAAGTTAAGGGATCTCACCTCCATATGAAGCAACGGCGGGATCCTCTCTCTCGGTCGGTAGGGAGGCCGATCCACCTCGAGGAACGCGAGATTTCTTGGGAGACATGATAAAAATGTGATTTTTAATCGAAAATCCTATAAAAAGTTAGGGTTTTAAGGTTAAAATCAAACAAAATCATGAAGAACACCCAAGATGTGATCCAAGGGTTCGGTTTTAATTAAGGATTAACAAAAGAACAAGGTTTGATTAAAAGAAAGCAAGGTAGAAGATCAAACCTTAAGGAGAAGTGTTGAAACCCTAAATCCCTTGAATGAGATCCGACAAAATCAAAGGCAAAGGAAGAAAAAGGGTTTAAGAACTATTTAGTAGGGTTTTAGAGGAGTTTTGAATGCAAATAGGTGGCTTAAAGTGGTGGAAAAAGCCCAGGTATCAAGCTTAAAAAGCCCTGGAAGTCGACTTTCCATCTTCGTGCAAGATAGTCGACACTGTCTCGTACTTCTGAGATAGTACAATTGTCTCAGATGTGTGGGGCAGTGGAAACTGTCTCGCACAAAGGCCAGTTCAACGAGTCCCCGGGTTGCATTCATGTGGCATCCTCGACCCATTTTTCAGTATATTTCAAACACTCCGATGAGTATACGAGTATAAACTATATCTCCTTGAACCTTCAACGGGTACACAAGGTTAAACTAATTCCTGACACTCCAATGAGTATACGAGTATAAACTGCATCTCCTTGAACCTCCAACGGTACACAAGGTTAAACTAATTCCTGACACTCCAGTGAGTATATGAGTATAAACTGTATCTCCTTGAACCTCTAACGGATACAGGAGGTTAAACCGATTCCTAAAACTCCAATGAGTATATGAGTATAAACTAATTCTCCATGCCCTAACGCCTTAAGAACTTAAACTGTGTAGACTCCAGTTACGTACGAGTATAAATTGTATTCACGCCATGACGAAGAACAACGCCAGTTAATGCGTTGTAATGAAAGCCAACACCAGTCAATGCATCGATAATTTTGCTAAAATTAGGTTTAGAAAAAATTCTAAGTCAAAGGATAATTCTGGGGAGTTTAATCATGATTCAGATACAAAACTCCTGACGAGATGATCAGTTCAACGCCGATCCAATGAAATGAACTAATTCAGATATTAATACGCCAGTCACAGTTCAAGATTTTGATAATGGTCAGATGATAAACGCAGCATCAAAATAATTTTAGCTATTCGACAAAATACTGAATGGACTGAAAGATGAAAAAGTCAACCAATTGAAGGTTGGGCGTATCATATCCAAAGTATTTTAGCATTCTCTATGAAAGAGAGGCTGAAATACTTTGGATGGGGTATCTGTAGGCGTCAAAAATTACCTAGCTATAAGTTACCACACATAGCTCAAGACGAAGAGAAGATGATAAACGTCATCATTTGAGTCAAAGAGGATCATTTGATGTCAAAGACCAACTAAGGAATGCACAAAAATATAAAACAACAATCATGCATCACACAACTTCTGAGACAAGGATTTATCTTGAAAGCTATGAGGTAACTCATAGTTTCCACAACACAGAATGTGTCTCGGAAGCTATGAGACAACTCATAGTTTCCGAGACACAGAATGTGTCTCAGAAACTATGGTGGAATATCATGAGTACATTGACGGTTTTCTCAAGTTTTGTGCGGTCCACATGGCTTCATAACTGTTAGGGATCATCCATAAATATGGAAGAACTGTTACAAATGAAAACCCCACCAATAACTATAGAAATAATGGCACTTAAATGTAGGGAAATTGGTTACAAAACTGATAGGCTAACTCTCTTCTTCCGAGACACGAAACGTGTCTCGGAAATAGAGGGCTGTCAAGTTGGTTTTGTTTTGATTTTCTACCTTCAGTAACTGCTTCTAAGGACTATAAATGCTTCCCTATCACCCATATGCACGAGGACCAAGGTAGAGAGAGTAGAGACTTGAGTAATTTGGTGAATTTTGAGCAAAAGAGAAAGAGTATTCATCAATTTCAAGCATCCTTAAGAGCCTTCGGTGTTTCCTCGAGATCTAAGCTTTGACTTGATCTTGAAAAGAGTGTTTTATCTTACTTTGTTGAGATATTCACTTCCATTCTTATTTCTAAAACGAAACAGGGACCCTAAGCCTTCTTCACGATTCAACTAGGATATGTGGTTAAGTCATCCATGGGCTAACGCACCCCCGGCACAAGCAAAGATCTCATTCAAGCAGCGGGTGATAAACATCCTCTATGTGTGTTTCTAGAGAGTTGTATTTTTTTCTCATTTTTATTGTATAAGAAAGTCTTATAAAAAGACTAATTTTACTTTGAATCTATAATTGATAAACATGTAATGGATTCAGCAATGAAAACAACTTTCGATGCAAACAGGCTCGGGCTTTATCGGAGAGGAACAACAACCTGACTGGGTGGCTAACATTGTCCCCGTGCCTAAGAAGAATGAAAAAGTCCAAATTTGATTTGATTTTCGTGACCTAAACGCTCCATGTTTGAAAGACGAATACCTGTGCGTATGAGAGGATGTTTTTTATGGATGAGTTTTTAGGGTATAACCAGATCAAAATGTACCCTAAAGATGAAAAGCACACTGCTTTCAGAACACCATTGGAAGTGTATTGCTACGCAGTGATGCCCTTTGGATTAAAGAATGCTGACGCAACCTATCAGCGTATAATGAATACAATCTTTCATGAACATCTACGTAAGAAGATTGAGTGCTATGTGGATGATATCACAGTGAAAAGCCAAAACAAAGGTGATCGTCTTGCCGATCTGAAGATGATGTTCGATATCATGTGAACACATCAACTAAAGATGAACCCGACAACATCTTTCCTAGGGGTTGCCAGCGGCAAATTCCTTGGGTTTATAGTTACATCAAAGGGGATTTCTCTCGATCCAGAAAAGGTTTGTGATATCCAAGAAATGTCACCTCCGAGAAACATCAAAGAGCTTAGAGGTTTGCAAGGTAGATTGGCTTATATCTAAAGATTCATATCAAACCTCTTGGGATGCTGTCAGCCCTTCACCAAGCTGATGAAGAAAGGAGTCTCATTCGTTTGGGATGAAAATTGCCAAAAAGCATTTTAGGAGATCAAGTGATACCTCACTCAGTTACCCGTCCTTGTGGCCCTAATTTTAGGGAAATCATTCATGTTATATGTGAGAGCCATGGATCATTCTTTTGGAGCTCTATTAGCTCAGAACAATGACCAATGACATGAGCAGGCAATCTACTACCTTAACAGAACCATGATTAGAGCCGAACACCGGTACAATCCGGTAGAAAAGGAGTGCCTTACCTTAGTATTTACTGTTCATAAGATGCGACACTATTTGGTCGGACAATCAATTCATGTCATCTCTAAGATGAATCCTTTGAGGGTACTCATGACGAAGCCATCTTCACTGAATTACTATCGCAATATTCGATACAATTCATGCCTCAAAAGGCTATTAAAGGCCAAGCTCTAGCGGATTTCCTAACTGATCATCCAGTATCTAATTCATCCAAATTATATGAAGATTTATTGTAGACGTCAAAAATTGCCTATGGGTTCCCACACGCAGCTCAAGACAAAGAGAATATGATGAACGACATCATCCGAGTCAAAAAAGTTTATCTGATGACGATGAAACGCATGAAGCGAATCGGTAAAAGTGCACAAGTCAACAAATTAATGAAACACGCGTAAAGGGGAAAGCAAGCGAACCGAAGGAAATACAGACAGCCAAAAGAGTCAAAAAGACATAACAACTAGCCAGGAGACTCACACTCATGCGAGTCACCAAATGGTGACTCGCACAGCTCTGAGTCACCAAATGGTGACTCGCATACCTCTAAGTCACCGCGACTATATGGGCCTCCCAAACCTCCCAAACATGGATTTCGATGTTTTTTAAGGATTCTTTCATTCCAGGACCTCCCCAACTGATTTGAAGTTATTCCTCTATGTGGTTGAGCGGTTATTTACTACAGATGACGTCAAAACACTTAATCTTATTAGAAAACGTGGCGACAAAAGCCTATAATAGAAGCCCAAGGTCTTCATTAGAGAGGATCTGAAATCTAAGGGTGAGGTGCTGTCCAATTGAATAGTAGACCACGATAGAGGAGAACTAGCAGATCTTGGCGAACTTTTTCATAAAGAAAAAAAGCTTCGAAAGATTTGAGATTCTCTCCCCCTCTTTCCTCCAGATCAAACATGGTTTTGATCTCGAGAAGAGCCACAATCTCGCTTGGTCGTGATTGTCGCTGCTACAATTGTTTCCTTCATGAAGCAAGAGCATAATTACACTTGTCAACCAGATCTGATCCGTGATGGTCCACGGATTAATGCGTCCCCGACACAGGCAAAGATCACACACAAAGCAACAGAAGATAAACTACTGCTGTGTTTTATTTCATAAAGTTATAATCTTTACTTTTCATATTGTAAGAAGATCTTATAAACAGATCAATTTGAACTTGTAATCGATAAACAGTGTAACATGTTTGACAACAATGGAAACGACAACTTTTGACGAAAACAAACTGGCGATCACAGTGGGAGTCGACGGCCTTTCTGCAAAGGCTGTAGTATCGCAACCAAGGATTCTCATCTCGGTTGAGAAAAAGATAGAATATGAGTTCGACCAAAAAAAGTATGAGGAGTATATGTCTTCTTCCTCTAGATCATCTTCCCGTCAGAAGAACAAGAAGACCTCTTCCACAAGGAAAGTTTGTTGGTCTTCAGATCTGAAGACCCAAGATGATGAGCTCTGCACCATTACTGCTATAGTTTCATCCCCTAACGCTCCTACGATTTCTAAAGAAGCCGGATCTTCGGGACTGAACCCTTCCTTGGTTAAGGAGCCTACTACTGAAGGCATGCTAACTCTGTCAAAGAGAGCATGGAAAAGACGACGCCAACGCCTTGCATGCCAACTCGCCAAGGCTTTAGAGGCAGTTGACAGGATCCGTTATGAGGCAGACCTGAGGTTTAGGAAGCGCCAACGCCTCACGTGCTAATTCGCTAAGGCTTTGGAGCCTGTTGACGGGATCTGCTATGAGGCAGATCTGAAATTCAGAAGGCACCGAGTGCCCCAGCAGCAAACAGATCTCCTCTCCTCTAAACTAACAGCGAATGAATGGATCCAAGTCAAACGGACCCGTTTAACCCTCAAGGAGCACATTCAGAAGCGTCGTTCCTTGATTTCACACACACAGATTCTCGTGCAAGAAGCGCAGAAGTTGAAGCAAGAAGAGGTGATCAAGAAGCCACCAAAATCATGCCAAGTCTAGAAACCAAGTCCGAAACGAAGTCGACAAAAAGTCAAACATCGCCCAGAACTGTCGGAATGCACGAACCACCATCTGGTGGCTCGGCCAGAACCGAGCCACCAAATGGTGGCTCGGCCAAAACAGAGCCACTAAGTGGTGGTTCGCACCTAAACTGAACTAGTTCGGTTCGGTTTGCACCCGGTTCACCTCCCTTGGTCCCGTTTAAGCTTCCGACAGCCCATGTTTCTGTCCCGATGAATCACACACCTCTAGCAGAACCCCACAGCAGCATGGACTTGTCTCAATTCAAGATGAGGATGGCAGATTGCCTAGGTCCTTTGCACGAGGATCGAGGCAAAGTTCTGATTAAAGAACGCTTAGGCCCATTGATTGAACCCTGAGCAACTCATCAAATTGGGGGTCGCACACGCTCTCGCAACAAGTCAGAGCCTTTCTATAATGGAAAACCTCCTGTAACTGATAGTCTTAGACTGCGAGTCAATGTCCAAGAGCCCGTTAAGGTCCTATGCTCACAAATGCGTAGCTCAAAACGTCCAACTCTTGAGAGCGCTGACAAGATGTCGAACCCCCAGAAGGAAACGTTTTCATCTAACAACGATGACATTATACCTGGGAAGTTATGCCAACACACGATAGGTTACTCCGACAATTATGCCGATGAGTTGTACTATTGTGCTGGGGGTACGAACAGATCTCGAAAGAGGAGTACCCGAGAGATGGACTTTTATTGTCTGTGTGCCAAACTAATCAGGATAGTATTATCAGCGTGTAGCTACCCCAAGACCACCCCACAAAGGGTCTCGGTATTAGAAAAGATCTCCACTAGAACATTCAAGTCCAAGCCAAAGCGTTTCTATAGAAAAAGATCAGCTACGCAAGATGACGAACTCCCAGAAGTCACTATCAATATGGTCGATAAAGGAAAGTCAACGTAGAGTTTCAGTCCCTATCATTTTTCGGACGTATCCCAACATATAACTTGATTACACCTGGGAACTACTAGACATAGGGACTATCAAAGGATGAATAGAGGATTATCCTCAGATGATGAAGCATTAGATGCCAACTCTACGGTTGTCTCTGACAAAACGGTATCCAGTCAAGGACAATCCCATGAGGTGTTTATGATTAACACCTAGGAAGTATCCAAAATGGTTGAGGATGCTCTAGCCAAGCAGAAAGAAGCATTCAAAATTAAAATGGAAATGGCTATGCAGCAGATGAGGGAAGAGCATGACCAATAGATTCGGGCTCTATCCAATCAACTTGGTGAATCCAGCCGTCGCAACATTGATGACCAAGCAGGTAGCAATTCAGATATGGATAAACATCTCAATACTGATAACCCTCCCATTGACCACTGAACATTGGGGGTGGCCCTACTGAAAACAACAACGCTGGGGGTGGTCTCACCGAAGATGACAATTCCGGGGGTACCTGCGTTGTTCCTCTTAGAAATCATCCAAAGCATGATATAGACGAGGATGGAAAGATGAAAGACCTCGAGAGCAAAATCAATGCTCTGATGTCTGCTCGAGAGGTGAAGAAGATCGGCATTCTGTGTCCCTACCCGAGAGAGTGGGAGTCGATCCCATACCCGGTGAAGTTCAACCTGATCAACTTCACGCCGTTTAACGGGAAGGGCTCACCTACTCAACATCTGATCTACTTTAAGTCCCACTTGGGCATGATCTACGGTAATAAAGCCTTAATAGTTCGGTCATTCGTTGGTATCCTTCACAGGCCCACCTTCGATTGGTACTACCGTCTCAAGGCTGGAAGCATCAACAGCTGGGATGACCTGGAGAACCTGTTCCTCGCTCACTTCTTTGATGATAACGCCGAGGTGTCAATCAGGACACTCTTCGATGAGAAACAAGAAGACGACGAGACGGTCAACGACTTCATCAAGCGCTTCCAGAATAAGGTGATGAACTGCCGAGATCCGATCACAGAGGACTTCATCCTCCAAACCTGTCACAACAATCTCTCTTTGGATGTGTTGGAAGTTATAGGGGTAGCACCATCCGATACCTATAAAGAGTTAAAAGTATGCGGAGAGCAGGCCGAACGCTTCCTCAGAAGGAAGAAATCCAGGAGAATCTAACCGACGGCTAATCCTCCAAATTCAAGTTTCGTCTCCCGTGGTAAAGGGAAGGCCCCTGCAGCTACTATTGATGCTAATCAGACGTCACAACAGTAATCCCGGAGACAGCAAAAGACTTCGGATCCGAGATTCTAAAAAGAGTACTCCTTCAAGGACGAAGACATTCCAGGCATTTTCGAATCCCTCCTTGAAAATAACAAGATCAAGCTATCACCTATCACAGATTAGGAGGAAACTGACAATACTTTGGATCCAAAGTATTGTGCGTACCACAGGAGGGTCCTTCATCCTACCAAGGCTTGCTTTGCTCTCAAAAATAACATCCAAACCTTGGTTGAAGCTAGCATTATAACACTAAATTAAGCTGAATGATACTCCGAAGAGTATACGAGTATAAACTTCTTTTCAATACTCCAATAGGTATACGAGTCTAAACTATTTCCTAATTTTAATAGAAAGTTCCTGGAAGAATATCGTATGTGATATTCTTAAGGATAACCCGACCATTCAGCTGAGTACAATGTTAGACCCAGTTTCACAAAGAAAGCTGGGGGTGGATGTAACGGAAAGTTCCTGAAAGAATGCTATATATGGTGTTCTTAGGGATAACCCGGTCGCTATAAAAGGGGATGAATAAGAAACTCCCACTTGAACTCTAAATGCTTCCAAGAGTGAAACATGTCCAATTACCGGGATCAGTTTCACTAACTTCCAAGCACTCTTTTGGTGAGACGAGATTTGATCACTTTGTTGGATTAATCTTCCCTCACAAAAAGCTCCTACTGTTGTTGAAGATATACAATCTTCCACCATAAAATCTCTCACTGATCAAATTAATTAATGGTGGGTCCACTAAAATTCTTTCTGGTTTAATCCACTCAAAATCCCGCTGTGTCTGTGCACTCAACACTCCTACTATTAGAGTCCAGATATAATGCTTGGAATTTTAGTCTACTAATCTTTGACAATTGTCAAACCCTTCGTGTTAAGTGCTTATCACTTGACACCAAGAACCCCTACTGAGTGATTTATACAAGTCAACACTCCCACTATGATTTGTACTCCTACTCCCACTGTCCACTCGGTCAAACCTTCCTACAGTTAGGACTACAACCAAAATCTCCTCTCGATTCCTTCCATGAACGAGAGGTCCACCTTCAAATTGAGCTATCAAACCTATAAAAGTTAGGATTATCTTAATCCTCCCACTCGGTCAAACCTTCCTACAGTTAGGACCACAACCAAAATCTCCTCTCGATTCCTTTCATGAACAAGAGGTCTACTTTCAAATCGAGCGATCAAACCTTCCTACAGTTAGGGTCATCTCAAACCTTCTATTTGTTTAAACCTTCCTATAGTTAGAGCCAAAATCGCAATTCATTCTCGATAAATGAGAAACCTACCTTTAGTTTAGTAATCAAACCTTCTGACAGTTAGGATTATCCGAATCTTTTTGATTCTTAGATTGGAGATCCCATTCTTAGTTTTACCTTCCCGGATTCTGGAAGTGGAGATCCCACTTTGAGTTTATGTTGGCAACTAGAGATAGAATATAAAATTCTTCTTCTTCAGCTTTGGGAGATAGAATATAAAATTCTTCCTCTCCGGCATCGGGTTCGTCTTTACCCTAAGAGAAGACATAACCTTTGAACATTATAACTCCTAATATTCGTGCTTCACACGTACGGGAAATTTATCTCGAATCCTAAGTAGGGATAAGTCAATGCCTAACACACGTTACCAGTTTAGTCTTTCACCAATTGAAAAAAACACTAGAATTCCTAATCTAGGAAATTTTATCCCGAAGCCTAAGTAGGGATAAGTCAGTGCCTAACACGCGTTGCCAGTTAGCCTTTGATCGTAAAAAGGACAAAAACCCACATATTTAATATTATGACAGGTTGTTATTAATAACATCATAATCCATACCTTACACGTACGAGAAATTTTATCCTAAAGCCTAAGTAAGGATAAGTCAATGCCTAACACGTGTTGCCGATTTAGTCTTTCACCAATTGAAGAAGACACTAGAATCTAAATCTGGGGAATTTTATCCTGAAGCCTAAGTAGGGATAAATCAGCATTTAACACGGGTTGTCGGTTAGTCCTTGACTATAAAAAGGACAAAAGCCTACATATTCGACATTGTGGCAGGCCGTTATTAATAACACCAAAATTCGCGCCTTACACACGCGGGGAACTTTATCTCAACTCCTAAATAGAGATAAGTCTATGCCTAACACACGTTGTTGGTTTAGTCTTTCGTCGAGTGGAGAAGACACCAGAATCCGAGTATGGGGACTTTTATCCTGAATCCTAAGTAAGGATGAGTCAGCGCCTAACACGCGTTATCGGGTAGTCTATTCCCGTAAGAAAGACGAAGTCTACATATTCAATATCGTAACACTAAGAGAGTTAACTCTCTTAGCACAACATTATATGTAGAACGGACTTAAACAATCTGCATGCTAGCCTGACTCGAACGGTAGTCGGTAAAGGCACGCCAAATCCGTTAAAGGCTGAGGGTTTGCTAAAAATTCTAAGTCTACATCTAACACACGTCTCTAGGTAGTCTATTCTCATGAGAAAGATGAAATCTACGTAATCAATATCGTAGCACTAAGGGAGTTAACTCTCTTAGCAAAACGTCACATGCGGAACAGACTTAAATAATCTGCATGCTAGCCCGACTCAAACGGTAGTCGGTAAAGGCTCATCAAACCCATTGATGGCTGATGGTTTGCCAAAAATCCTATAAATATGAGATTCATTGACGCACCAGCTCTATTAGTTGGTCTCATGACTTGCGTATCCGATAATATTTATACATACAGATGAATCAGCTTTAACAGTTGGTCCTACAGCCCCACATTTGGGACCGCCACGCTCCAATGCCTTAAGAGCTTAAACTGTGTAAACTCTAGCAAACGTACGAGTATAAATTATGTTAACGCCGTCAGCACGTTACAACAAAGGTTAACGCAGATTAACGAACCGATGGCTTCACCAAAACAAAACTACGGATATGAATTCTGATGAAGATGATCAGTTCAAAGTCAACTCGACGGCACGAGCTAAGTTCAGAAACTTACACATCAGTCTCAGTTCAAGACTTCAACAGCGGTCAGACGATAAACGCAGTATCCAAAGAACTTCACATATTCAACAAAATACTGAGTAGATTGAAGATTGAAGAAGCTGAGAGCAGAAACCAATTACAGGTCTTATCATACCGATTGAAGGTTGGGCCTATCATGTCCAAAGTATTCCAGGCTCTTCTATAAAAAAATAAGACTAAAACACTTTGGAGTGGGTATCTGTAGGTGTTAAAAATTACCTATGGGTTCCCACACACAGCTCAAGACAAAGAGAACATGATGAATGATATCATCTGAGTCAAAGAAGTTTATCTGACGACGATGAAACGCATGAAGTGAATCGGTAAAAGTGGACAAGTTAACAATTGACGAAACACGCGTAAAGGGGAAAGCAAGCGAACCGAAGGAAATACAGACAACTAAAAGAGTCAAAAAGACATAACAACTGGCCAGGAGACTCGCACCCATGCGAGTTACCAAATGGTGACTCGCACAGCTCCGAGTCACCGTGGCTATATGGGCCTCCTAAACCTCCCAAACGCGGATTTTGATGTTTTTTAAGGATTCTTTCGTTCTAGGACCTCCCCAACTGATTTGAAGTTATTCCTCTGTGTGGTTGAGCGATTATTTACTACAGATGATGTCAAAACACTTAATCTTATCAGAAAACGCGGCGACAAAAGCCTATAAATAGAAACCCAAGGTCTTCATTGGAGAAGATCTGAAATTTGAGGGTGATGTGTTGTCCAATTGAATAGTAGACCATGAGTTTCAGAGAAGAATTAGCAGATCTTGGTGAACTTTTTTATAAAGAAAAAAGCCTTCGAAAGATTTGAGATTTTCTCTCCCTCTTTCCTCTAGATCAAACCTGGTTTTGATCTCGAGAAGAGCCACAATCTCGCTTGGTCGTGATTGTCGCTGCTACATTTGCTTCATTCATGAAGCAAGAGCATAATTACACTTGTCAACCGGATCTGATCCGCGATGGTCCACGGACTAACGCGTCCCTGGCACAGGCAAAGATCCCACACAAAGCAACAGGAGATAAACTACTGCTGTATTTTGTTTCATAAAGTTATAATCTTTACTTTTCTCATTGTAAGAAGATCTTATAAAAAGATCAATTTGAACTTGTAATCGATAAACAGTGTAACAGGTTTGATAACAATGGAAATGACAACTTTTGACGAAAACACTTACCAGATGAAGTTATTGAAGCTTGTGTAACCCAAGAGGTCATGCAAGTATAAAAATTATTCTTTGACAGTGCATCTAGAGCAAACCCTAATAGAGGAATCAACGTTGGTGTGGGGGTGGTACTTGTATCCCAAAGTCGTCATGTAATCCTAAGAGGATTCTCTCTAATCGAGCCATGCACTAACAATGTAGCGGAGTATAACGCTTTGCTATTAGGGATGCGGTTAGCCGAGGAGCTCAATATACAACACCTTGAGGCTTATGGTGATTCTCAGCTCATCATGAATCAAGTCCGAGGATAATATGAAGTGCGTAATGAGGACTTAGTCCTATAGCACTTCATCGTGCTAGAGCTAGCCCAAAAGTTTGAAGGCTTCTTTATTGGATACATCCCACGAGTCCAGAATGCATATGCGGACGCTTTAGCCTCGCTGGCAACTTCATTGGCATTGCCGCCAAAGGATGAAACAACAATATTCTTTATGGGTCGTGACTTGTATCACCCCAAGTTTCCTTTAGAAGACTGCTCAAATAAGACAATAGTAGAGATCGCATGTGCAACTTTAATTGAGCTCGAACCAAAGGATTTGTGGTTTCTGTATATTGACTATGTCTTGTACGGGATACTACCCGATGATTCTAAGGAAGAGACCACTGTAAAATGAAAGGCCCTTCGATTCTATTATGATACGGTTTCTCAAACCTTATACCAAAAATTGTACGATGGAGTCTTGCTTCACTGCCTTTCCAGAAAAGAAGCACAGGAGGCTCTTAAAGAAGCTCATGATGGAATATGTGGAGCTCACCAACCAGGAGCTAAATTAGGAGATCGTCTCTGAAGAATGGTTACTATTAGCCTAAAATGTTTAAAGACGCTATCAATTATGCTAAACAGTGTCATGCATGTCAGATTCACGGTGATTTCACTCATCAAGCACCAGTAAATCTGCATCCAACATCTTCACCTTGGCCATTCCAGATGTGGGGAATGGACATCGTCGGACCTATCTTCCCACTGACCTCCAAAGGACATCGGTTCATATTAGCAATAACTGATTACTTCTCTATATGGGCAGAAGTAATTCCTTTGAAAGAAGTCAAGGCTTCAAATGTAATCAAGTTCATCAAACATCACGTCATCTACCGATTTGGCATACTAAGACGAATTGTCACGTATGCTATGGATTTCAGCTATGGATTTTAGAGATTCTGTGACAAGTTTAGAATCCAAAGTGTCACGACAACGACATACTATCCACCAGCTAATGGACTCACAGAAGCCTTAAACAAAACTATTGTGAAGCTTCCCAAAAAATTTGTCTCCAAGAGTCAACGCGACTGGGATGGAAAGCTGGGCGAATGTCTATGGGCTTACCGCATAATAGTGAGAACCCTTACAAAAGCCACATCAATCTCTTTGGTATATAGCTGTGAAGTCGTACTATCATTAGAAATTCAGATTCCATTCCTTAGGGTTGCCATTGTGACTGGGATGATGGATGAAGAGAAACATCGACTATGACTTCAAGAATTAGAAGCGTTGGACGATAAATGACTTCAAGCCAAACAATAGATCGAGCTCTATCAAGTTGAATTTCCAAAGCCTACAATAAGAAGGTCAAGGAAAGGATCTTGATGAAAGGTGATCTAGTGTTGGCCGTCATACTACCTATGGTGATGACACAAGACCAAAGGAAAATTCAACCCCAAGTGGGAAGGATCCTTCGCAACAGAATCAGTCTATTCGAACGGAGCTTACCGTGTCATCAATCAGAAAGGTGATAGGCTCATGATGCCAATCAATGGGAAATTTCTTAAGAAATACTACCCATAGATCATGAGACCCTTTTTCTGATCCCCAGCCAAGTCTAAGGAGAGAAATCAAACTCGCTTAGACTGGAGGTTGGTTACTCGAAATTCATTAAGTTAAGAGTAGCAAATCTTTTAAACCTTCCTCAGCTTGTATATCATCAAGTTAACATTACACCTCTGATGTTTGAAATTTTCTAGAATTATTCTAATGATAATAAAGAGAATTTCTAATTTATGCTAAGTTAACATTACACATCTGACATCTTCGTTTAATCATTTTTATTGTTTCAAATCAAAACATCCCGCATAAAAAAGACAATGGAAAATTAAAATGATATCACTTTCTATTCAAAATATTGAGAAATGATACAAGATCAACACTTTATTTGCAGCAAGAAAAACGATACAGAGTTAAGCTTCAAGGCCCATCAGTTTAATGGATGTGAGCATGGACTTGATATCCGAGAGCTTCTTTTCATGAGTCACTCGGACTATTCAGTAGCCTCTCTCCTAAGCTCAGCTTCAATAGGCACCGCGACAGTGGCCTCTTTCCAAATCTCCTCAAGAGCTTGCATTTCTCTTCAATAATTATTGTTAGACCCTAATGCCACTAGGAAAGAACCCTAGAGGGGAGGTGAATAGGGTTTATGCTAATCTAATCCGATTTAATGATAATTTAAAACTTATTAACAAGTTATCCTAGTAAATAAGATATGAAATAATTATATGCAAGGATAAGCAATATAAACAAAGGGTAAACAAAATAGTGGACAATAAAAACAAAGAGGCAATGGCTAAATAAGATGAACAAAAATAGTGTGCCAATGCAAACTCAAACAAGCAATATGATTATGGAGTTTGGACCTTCCGTCCTACGTTTTTGCTCCCCACTCCCAGGGAGAAATCCACTATCACACCGGGTTTTTAACGCTCACCCGAAAATGTTTACACCACACAATATTGGTTTTCAATGCTTACCGATCAACGTTCACAATCACTCATAATGTAATTACACAAATCCTACCTCAAATGTTGGCCTCTCACGTATCTCTCTCAAGTGCTCGGAATTACTACCTCTCACTAGGCTTTACTACCGATGCCACTCCTCTTAGGACCGACCACGTCTCTCACTTCTACACTCCTTTTTACATACTTGTGTAATACAATGTGACCTCACAAATAAAAGCTCAATAATAAATGATTTGTTCTCTAAAAAAGGTGATAACTCAATTAAGTCCACAGTCAAAATCATAATCCCATAACACCAGATTATACTATGTATGCAAATACAATAAGCTTAATAGGTTGTGTGTGAACAATGAGTATAATAAAAAAACAAATCTAAACTCAAATAAATTCTAGCTTATGGATATGAAATCAAACATATAACTAGCTAGATAAGAGTTTAGAAAAAAAAAATTCTCTAGACGACAAGAGAGGGAGGAAGATGAGTTGAATGCTCAAACACAAATGATGATCTCCTCAAGCCCTTGTGAAATTCTCTTCACAAAACCAAACATGGAAAATGCTTAAAAGCTTCTTAAACAAACTTAAACCAAACTTAAACCCTTGTTAAAATTTGTTTAAAAACTTTCTTAGTTATCTAAATTAGTTATGACAATAGGGTATATATAGGGTGGAAGAAACCAGCCCAAGAAAACCCCAAAAACCCATAAAAATCATTAAAATATACAAAATCTAAAAATAGCCATTATTGTGCAATAGTCAGATTTATAAGTCGACTTATAAGTTGACTTGGTGTAAGTCAACTTGATATAAAGTATAAGTTGACTCACAAGATGAAAACAGCAAGCTAGAAAACGGATATAAGTCGACTTATAAAAGACTATAAGTCGACTTGCCATAAGTCGACTTGCTATGACTGATAAGTCAACTTGGCAGAGGAAAATTTGAACATTCTAGAAGAGAACATAAGTCGACTTAAAAACATGCACATGCACTGTTCATGTTAAAAATCTGATTTTTAAAGTGCCTTTAAAAATAGCAAATAAATTCTAAAAAATATAAAACTTTAGGAAATGATTGTAAACATGATAATAAATATGTTACAAAAAGTATTTTTATAATTGCACTTCCCAATTGTAAAATATCATCATTTTTCAAAAATATCCAAAAATATAAAAATACAAAACACATGTTTTTATCATTTTGACTTAAACAAACTTTTAAAACTTTATAAAATGATTTTATAGATTTAATAAAAGATGTATATAATGATTGTTAAGTCCATAAACCAATAACATAATATTTTCATAAAAACACCTATATTTTGGTAAAATCAATAAATAGGTGTGTGTGTGTATAATTAAGCTTGAAGTATTAACACATAATTATAAACACCTAAACTAATATACCAAGAAATGATCTTCATGACACTCGTGTTGGCCCTATAGTTTTGATGATGATTTGTCAAACAATTTATCGCTAATATGTTTTCTAGTCTTTGTTGTTTTTGGTTTTTCCTTACAGGTATTTCAACACACGGCATCAAAAGTTAAAGATTCAAGTTCATGTGTGTGCTACACCTAGGTATAAGTTTAGTTTGCTTACATATATCGTATGTTTATATGTAAGCTCAATATATGTACACTTAACATAATTTTGATGTTTTCTATCATATAAAATGATTTTTCATCAAACTTTGTTACAATAGTTTTTTTTTCATGTTTACAGCTCTTTCATACTTTATTATTTATATATAATGTATGCATGATATATATATATATATACGTATTTACAAGTTATATCTCAATTTTCAAATTCACAAAATACAGGTTTTCTGAACACTTTTTAAAAACAGGGAGTTCTTGTAAACGAAAATCATTTTTCCAAAAATTCCTTTTCTAACATATTCATTTTATCATTTAGAAACTTTTCCTAAAGTTTTACTATTTTTGGAATTGATTTGATATTTTTAAAGTATTTCCAAAATCAGCCCAAAAACATGTCATATGCTAGTATCAGTTTGCGGTCGACCGCCACGGTCGACCGCCAGCAGCAATTTTTTCTTACTATGGCTTTTATGTGCTCCCGGTCGACCGTGACGGTCGACCGTGAAATCATCCAGAGACTTTCGCAGTCGACCGCCAGCTTTTAATTTCTAAACTCAGACTTTTTATGCTTCGCGGTCGACCACCACGGTCGACCGCCGAACTCATGATTGTATTCCAACGGTTAGTTTCTGATTTGATTCTCTGGGGGCTTTTTGGTCATTTCAAGTTGGTTTTTGCTGAGTTCTTGAGTGGGTATAAATACCCCATTGCTCTTCTATTTCAGTAACTAAGAAAATCAAGAGTTTTATTTTTACAAGAAGTTTTAACAAAGGTTTAAGAGGCGTTTAAGGAGCTGTTAAGCTAATCTTCGTTAATCTACTTCAAGAGAAGTTTTCTATAACAAGAAGTGGATTTTAATTCCTATTGGGATCATCATCTACTACTCTTCTTGTTTATTGAGAAGTTTTCTAAACTCTTCCTTATATAGCTTACTATTTCATTTTCATTTAGTTAGCTATATTTATTGAGTTGTATTATTTTCATTCACTATTATCACACACACATATTGAGCTTAATATCTTCATACTATATTGTGGGTTTTGGTGTGTGATTTAATGAGTGTGAGCTTCATTGTGTTCTTACTTGTTATTGAGAACAAATCATTGTATTTACCTTTTATTGTGAGGATCACTTATAATACACTTGTATACCGAGAGAAGTGTGAGGCGAGAGACGGGGTCGAATCCAATAGGAGTGGCGTCGGTTGATGAACCTAGGGAGAGGTTGCATCCGAGTACTTGAGGAGGAGGACACGGGCTAGGTTCCTACACTTAGTGTGTAAAGTGTGATTACATAGTGTTTGTTGTGTGAGAGTTTTTGATAAGCTTGTAAACCGAGTGTGTAGAAGTTTCGGCTTCCAAACCGGGTTGTGATAGTGGAGTATCTCCTCGAGGTGAGGAGCGGGGACGTAGGTCGTGGTGATTGAACCTCGTAAACATATTGTTTGTTTGTGTTTTGCTTAGCGTACTTTTATTTGTGCTTATTCATATCTCTCTTGCTCATATCTATCTTATATCATTCTTGCAAGCACAATTTAATCAACATAACTTTAATTGACTTATAATCGGGATTAGATCAGCATAAGACCCTAATCACCCCCTCCCCCTACTAGGGTCTAACAATTGGTATCAGAGCTTGGTGCTCTTTGATAATGGAAGCTACCTTAGCCAAGATGGACTCAATGGGCTTCGATGGGACTACGCATCGCTTTATCTATATCATTAAAAAGGCCGCAAGGAGGGCTGTGTCAGAGATGGGAGTCTCAGCTTGGTAATGGAAGCTATCGAATTGGGTTGATGGAGGAAATGTATCCTCCTGAGCCTCATTGATATAACAAGCATCAGAAGCTTTAGTGCAAACCTTGATGCTTTTAAGAGAGCTCACAGCAAGACGGGTCACTACCACGTCTTTCCGGTCTAAGTTTTGGAATAGATAATCTACCCAAGAAGTCTGCATGATACCGCCTCTGCGTAGCCCAATTAGCTAAGCACAAATCTGGAAGAGACACATCACTTCCCCAAAAGTTGCATAAACCTCAGGATGTGCCGCTCTTAGGATAGAGAGCTCTTCAGTTCCTAGGATGAACTCTTCATAGAGCATTTCTCCAAATGGTAACCCTGATACTTCATACATCTCATGGAGAATGAAGCCTAACTCTTTGATGAGCATGAAGACTGTGTAGCTATCTAGATTGTATCGCTCTAGCATAGAAAAAAATAGGATAGCTTTGAACAATTTCATATCGAGTGTCCAACACTGGAACTGTGAGACCAGATTAGGCAAGTGATTCCTTGAGGTCCTCAAGAACGAATTCCACCATGCAAATCCACCACCCCTATCTCCAGAGTACACCCAACCAGGAGATCTAAATCCTTGAGCAGGGAATTCATCCTAAGAAGCAATGAATTGGTGAATAAAAATGTTTGCCGAGATGGTCGCCTCTTTAGCAAGATTTTTCTTTTCAACCCTACCAGGTCTTAGACCCATCACTTGCCCATCATTCCTTACAAGATGGATGGTTTAATGTATGAAGGTCCCGAGGGGTACTTTATTCTTCTTCTTAACAATATTAAAATTCAGGTTTCTGCGGTGCGAGATGTTCTAGAAATGGGTGAGCGAATACATTCGCCCTATGTTTGGCAGGAAGAGAAAATGGTTGTTAACTCTTCGCAGTAGTTTGGAGTTCTCCACATGAATAGACTTGTCATCCATTTCCATGTGATCTCTAAAAAGGAATGCTGATTTTACATATTGATCATGGTTCATCGGTGTCCCAATTTCCATGTTCGTAATCATAGCCCTAAGAATGGATGGTCTTGCACCCACACGCTCGCTCCCAGGATGGAAGGGTAAATAGTGGAGGTTAGACGACGTGACTGTAACTATCGTCAAGGCCACTTGTGTGCCCGAAGTAACACTGGAGAGAAAGTGGCACATTAGGAAAGAGCACTGCAAAACAAAAACCTAAAAGTTAGTAGTTGAGAAGCAAGTGACTGGTAAAAGTCCAAAAGACTAAATCAAAACGCAAAGGCCAGCCCTGCGTTCTAAATTTGAAACGTAAGGGAAAATTCAAAACGCAAGGGTCAGCCCTGCGTTCAAAATTCAAAACGTAAGGGCTAGTCCTACGTTCTAAATTCAAAACGCAAAGGCTAGCCCTGCATTCCAAATTTAAAATGCAAGGGCCAGCCCTATGTTCCAAATTCAAATGCAAGGGCCAACTTTGCATTCTAATTTTAGAGATCAAAACCCGCGTTCTGGTTACAAAACATAGGAGTTAATCCCGTATTTCACAATTAATGCAGAGACTTGCCCCTACGTTTCAATCAAAAAAGGATGAGTCTTGCTCGTTGTTGAAAACCCAAAACTCATCATCTAGGGTTTGAAACTTATCGAAACAAGTTGTAAAGGTCCTCAGTTACCATGGTGGAGAGGAACCTACGACGACGGTGGCACAGCCACCTAAACAATAGCACTGCCTACGGCCTCGACCGACAGATCATCTGTAGCCGTCTCGACGACCCTCATATGCTTGGAAGCAGTTTTCTTAAATTGCATTAAGGATGGTTGTCGAATAATTGATGTAGATCGCCGGAGATCTTAGAGAAGAAACGAGAACTCTCATTTAGGAATTAAGGCGAACGAGGAAGGGTTATGAAACTCTTGATGTGACCCATGTTTGGCTATTTATATAGCTGCCACCAGGCTATTAAATCCACACGGGATACTAGGAAACATTCCCACCCAAAACGCGATTTTCATGTTTTAAGATAAGTTGGTTAAAAACCAACCATAATGCAGAGTTTAGCCTTCGCATTTCAAATTCCAAAACATAGATCTCGGCCCCATGTTTCAAAACTACAAATGTAGAGTTCAACTCCGTGTTCCATCCCTTAAATGTAGAGATCATCTTTGTGTTTCATAATTGTAAAGCATAGGGCTCACCCTCCCATTCCAAACATGACGCTTACTCTTATATGAGCCCTGCGTCATGAACTCTTTCGACAGATTGTTGTCAAAATCTCTGTATCTCCCTAACAGGGGTCCAAACAAAATCAGCTTATCAATCTTATTTGATAAGATGATAGAATTACAAATATCATCAAGACAATCATCATCCCCATTGAGCATGATTTCAGCTTGTTTCATTCTTAATATGACAAGCTTTTCTAGTGACAAAACCAACTTATCAACTTCCATCAGTAGAGCGATAAATCCTGATCAATTTCTATCAAGTTAATATTATACCTCGGATGACCATTATCCCCACAGAGTATGAATTCATCTTGTTTTCTTAATATGACAAGGTTCTTCTAGTGATAAAATCAACTTATCAATCATCATCAATAGGATGATAAGTCCTCAAAAATGCTCAAAGCACAGTTAATTTATCAATCCTCATCAATAGGGTGATAAGTCTTCAAAATTACCGTCAAGTTAATACTATACCTCTGACCAAATCAATCATCAATCTTTCTCAGTGAGATGCCAAGTCCTCAAAAAACTTATTCAAATCACAAGTCCTCAAAAACTTGTTCAAACTACAAGTACCTTATTTTGTCCAGCTAATATTGTATTTCTGATAAAATCAACTTATCGACTCTCTTCAATAGAGCGATAGGTCCTCAAAAACTTATTTAAACCACAAGTACCCGACTTTTTCCAGCTCATATCGCTCCTGAATCAACTTATCAACTCTCTTCAATAGAGCGATAGGTCCTTAAAAACTTATTGAAATCACAAGTACCCGATTTTACCTAGCTCATATCGCTCCTCAGATAAAATTAACTTATCAACTGTCTTCAATAGAGTGATAGATCCTCAAAAAAACTTGTTCAAATCACAAGTACCCGATTTTGCCCAGCTCATATTGCTCCTCAGACAAAATCAACTTATCGACTCTCTTCAATAAAGCGATAGGTCCTCAAAAAACTTGTTCAAATCATAAGTACCCGATTTTGCCTAACTCATATCACTCCTTAGACAAAATCAATTTATCGACTCTCTTTAATAGAGCGATAAGTCCTCAAAATCTTATTTAAACCACAAGTATCCAACCCTATCAAGTTAATATCATACCTCTAACTAGTTTAACTTATCAACCTCATCAAAAAGGATGATAAGTCTATAAATTACTGTTATTATAATAGTCAAACCCTCATGAACTTGTTAATTCCCCTCTAATAGGATGACATGTATTCATGAAACCTCCAACGGATTAAAATTTCTCTAGAATTATCTTAAATGATAATAAAGAAAAGTGCTAAATCTTGCTTTGTATAGGAATTTATGCTAAGTTAAATTTACACTTCTGGCATTTTTAGTTATTTTCATTGTTTCGAGTCAAAACATGAAACATAAAAGAGATAATGGAAAGTCAAAATAATATCACTTTATTTCAAAATGGAAAGGAGTGATACAAATAAGATTTTGTTCTTATCAAAAGAGCAATACAAAATCAGGATCGGGGGCGCGTCAATTGGATAGATGAGAGCTAGAACTTGACCGCTGAGAGCTCTTCCTCATGAGCAGCTCGCACCATCGTTTTAACTTTCCTCCTCAGCTCATCCTCATTCGGAGCCTTGGCAACAACATCCTTCTTGGCCTCCTCAAGATCTTGAACCTCTTTGCGATAATTTGCATAAGTTTCTATATTCTTGAGCATGAGCTTCTGTACAATAGATTCTTCTCGAGCAAGATGGGCTTTTTCTCGAGCCACCTCTGCCTATAGTCAGATGATAATCTCTTCTTTTTGAGTGATCGATTCTCAGGCAGTCTGCATAGAGGTGATTGAAATAGTTAGCTCATCTTGCCTCTGAGCGCATTGCTTTTGTAAATCTGCAACCTGAATATCCTTCTTAACCAAGCCCCTTTGAATGATTTCATACTGATGGGCCTCCTCAGTCCGGATGTCAACAAGGGTTGATTCAATCTGAGCTTCAAGATCTACATGTCCTAAGTCTTCTAAGGCCTTTAAATTAGCTTCTAAGCGAGAGATGCTCTGTGAATAGTGCTCAATATATTGATCATCACCTAAACATTTGACGATGTTCAGACTGCTGGTCAAAATAGGTCTGAAAGACTCAAATGTGCTCTGTACAATAATGATGATCTCGACCACCTTCTTCATTACACTCTCTAAATGACCAAGTAAGATCACGAGCAAGTCAGGAACATCTATCGGGCTTAAAGAAGCAACGGGAGGTGGCACTAAGGTCCCCAAAGTCACAAGGGTCGACAAAAAGCTGGCAGGTGATTTCGGTGAAGAGGCTGGAGAAGGAACCGAAACATCTTAGTGTGTAGGGCTTGAAGAGAGAGCCATAAGCACCCGCTTGAGCTAAACTTGAAGCACTCCCAGCCTTCGTAAGAGAAATCTTAAAAGGAAGTGGCTTCGTCGATTGAGGAGTCATCATTGTTTGCACAAGTTGCTGCTCTGGTAGGGGAGTTGCGATTGTGGCCTCTTCAACCGCTTGAGTTGGAGATCCTACATATGACAAATAGTTAGAATATAAAAAGAATATGCGTGGGAGTTCAAGATGGACAACACTTACCCATGGGAGAAATAGGAGTATAAGCCGATGCTTTGCCAGAAGAGAACGGTGGTAGGTTATCCCAATCACCGTCGTCATTATCGTCGTCATCACCATCGTCAGTCAAAGGGGTCTCATAGCATACATTCTCCTTTTCATCTGCTACAGAAAGTTCAGGTGAGCCTGTGGCGACAGCTAACTTGGAGATCGGTCTTGTTGTTAGACTAGACCTTGTATCCCCATATTTGTGGCATGAGGGCTAAAGCGGTAGGGGATTGGTTCTAGCTAAGCTTTTCGTGTTTGACCACTGTTGATTTATCTACAGGAGGTGTAACTACTTCAGGTCGAGTGGTTGCCAGTGCGATTTCTTCTTGTGTAGCCTCTGTAATTAGAGGAACAACACTTGGAGCCTGACCCGAGATTATTGTATCAATAGGGTCCCTTGCTGGGATGGATTCTACATCCTTAGCCATCGATTCATCCTTCCCCTCTTCGTCGGGTGGATGATAAGAATAATTTCAACCTGATTAAGCTAGACCAGCTGAAAAAAGTCCAGGTCGATGAGAGAGGCCTGTAGCAGATGATTCTTGCGCCTCCTACCCTCCCATATGTACATCATGTGCCGACTTAAAAGAATCCTACATGAGTTTTTCTCCCCATGGACCTTTAGACATAGGAGACCTAACCGATAACTTTTGGTGAACCCGTTTCTCATGTTGGTAAACTTCTTCTCCAGTGAGAGCTCTTTTACCTACTGCTCTCCCTTCATGAGTCTCAACTACTCTGGGTTCATTTGCCTGGGTCTCCTCGATTGCCTTTCCTCCTTCCTCCTTAGTAGTTGCTTCCTCACAAGTTAAATATTTGTCAATTCCCTTCAGACGAGACATTTTGGACCCCCTCTTTGGTTCGTACATCCTTCTGATCTCTTTCAGACAAGAGGTGTTCAACTTGTACTATCTGAGAAGCAACATGATACTAAGCACAGAAACTCATGGTAGTGAAGGAGTTAGGTGTTTTGTGGGGCAATTTGAATGTAGTTCTAGTACCGCCAACCACTGAATAATACCAAGCCCTGGCTCCTTCGTATAAGTTATTGATGATAGTGAGTTGAGGCGTAGCATTCCCAATGTATAGCTGATCATAGCCAAACTATTAGGAAAACATGTAAGGCTGATAGGGTTCGATGAAACATTTACTACCCTGCCTAAAGAGGAGTTAACCTGGTTTGATGTTGATCAGCCAACGGAAGACACCTCCACTTAGTTTTGTGAAACCATTAGGGCCCTTCACATCCTAAAAAGTTTCACTATAGCCTCCACCTTCGAAGTTGGAGAAACATCAGAAAACATGGTAGTTGAGATCCCTTGACAGAATTTGTCGGACCTTAACTATATACATCTCTTCCCACTTAGCTGTTTCGAGTTGTTACATGAGTGGAATAAAAGAGTCGCCTTAGGGAGAAGCTGCACTCATCAATGAAGGGCAATGTGAGACATACCAAGCCATTAAATAGGTAAATGGCATTAGTACGTGCGGGTTGGGAGTCTTGAACATCTTCTTCTCACCAGAGCCCGTCTCCATGACTTGAAAAAAGTCAAGAGACAACTACCATAAACCATTTTGTAGGAAACCTACCATAGCCGAGAGAAGGTTCAAGGGTCACCCGTGAGCCAGAAGAACAATGGGATAGACCACTTCTGCGGCGAGAGCATCTATTGTCCTGGTGGGAACGACACACCATTTCAACCACAGCATTTAGCAAGTAAAGCCACATCGGAGATGGTATATTGAGCTTGATAGTGGAAGCTATCAAACTTAGTGTAAGCTAGGAAAGCATCCTCTTTGGCCTCATTAGTGTAATGAGCAGTGGCAGCATCAATACGAGCCTCAATGTCGGTGGGAGTGATGACCCGCTAGATGGGATACCGAAGCTCCCTTATGGTTCAGATTTCGAAACAAGTATTCAGCCCACGATACTTGCTTAACACTGTTTCCTCGTACTCCTATCAACTAAGCACAGATGTGGAAATGACACATCACTTCTCATAGGGTCGCATAGTTCTTAGGACTAGCTGTTCTTAAAATCTTGAGTTCTCTCACTCCTGGAACGAACTCTTCATATGGTATCTCTCCAAAGGGAACACCGAAAACTTCATACATCTCGTGGAGAACAAAGCCCAGCTCCCCAATAGGAGTGAAGAAAATGCAAGTCTCTGGGTTGTACCACTCTAATATAGCAAAGAAGTTGTAATGGCTCTGAGCGATACCATACCAAGTGGCCATCACAGAATATCCACGACCAAACTTAATAAATGGTGCCTTCAACTCCTCCAAGATAAAATTCGTCATCTGGATCCACCACCCCACTTCTGAAGAATGTACCCATCCAGGAGATCTGAATTCTTGTACGAAAAATTCGCCCTTCGCCGTAATAAATCTTCTGACAAAAGTGTTTGTCGAGCTGGCCACTTCAGCAACCGGATATTCCTTAGCAAATAGGCCTGACCTCAAAGCTATCACCTGCCGGCTATAACCTACCAGACAAACACCATGATAAGTCAGGGCACCAACTAAAACTCCGTCTTGTTCTTTGACGAGATCCTAATACATGTACCTCGGGAGGGAAGCGCATTGGAAGTATGACAGCGGGAACATCCTCTCCATGTTAGGCAAGAAAAGATTGCGATCACTAACTTTCCTTAGCCATTTGTAGTTCCTATCATACATGACTTCCATATCAAGTTCAATGGGATCTCCAAATAGAAAGGCCTTCTTGTTGAATTTCTTATGGTCTATGGTCTCAAATCTAGTATCAGTGACCAAGGTCCTAAGAGTTAATAAAATAGCTTGGGTGACAGTCTCCGCATGCTCCTTATTGGTATCTTGGAAGACGGGAAGTTCTTGACGAAGATTAAACTGATTGTTGCGATCCACACCACCTTCATGTCCAAAATAATGATAGAAGAAAAGAGGCTCATTAAGGTAGCACACTGTAAATAAAGGAACAAACAAGTCAGTATGAAACTAACATAAGTCTCAAAAAAGACGTAATTCTAAACACAAGGCTCAGCCCTGCGTTTTATCTCCAAAACGCGGAGGTCAAGCCCGCGTTTCAAAATCAAAACACTGAGGCTAACCCTACATTTCAAGTTCAAAATACTGAGGTCAGACCCGCGTTTTAAATCTCAAAACACTGAGGTCAACTCTGCATTTTAAGTTCAAAACACAGAGGCACACCTCCATGTTCCAATAACAAAACATGAGGCTTGCTCGTAGTTCAAAATTCAGAACTTGTCGAAACTAGTTTTCAGTCTCAAAGTTCAGTACTTACCACTAACAAAAGGGGTCTGTGATGGTGGCACGGCGCTTTAAGCCGTAGCGCCACCAGCAGCCGAAGCCACCGGTACGCCAGAACTCGTCGTGGTGAGTTTCTTAGAACTGTGCTTGGAAGCGACCTTCTTAGGAGCCATGAATACTCATCGAGGAAGATGAATAGAGAGCTCACCAGAGTTTAGGAATGAGAAATCTTGTTAATCAGGTTGGAGAAAGCAGAAGAGTCAAAAAGACTATTGATTGGACCTTAGCAGTCTATTTATAGACAGCTGGAGCTGTCAAATTGGCATGGGATTTAAAGCCAAAATCCCACCTAAAATGCGATTTCCGCATTCATGTTGAGTCGGTTAGACTTTTTAATATGAAGTCCATCTCTGCATTCCAATTTCTAAACATAAGCTCTACAGGTGGTGTTTCTATGGTGGCTTTGCAGTCCTTGGCTCTCTCTTACCCAACTCTTGCAGCTGCGCCTCACATGTTCATCGATGCCTATAAGAATGTTCTTGTTGTTGCTGTGGACGCCGAATACATCTTCCTATAGGCTGAGAGAGTGAAGAAGTATCTCAATGATACAAGCAAGTTTGCTACTACTCACGCTCCCAAGGAAGAGGAGAAGGACAAGCTTGCTGATAAGTCTGATGATGGTGACTTGGGCTTTAGCTTGTTTGACTAAGTTCTTTATCATCAAGTCCCAAAAGTTATCTTGTTTAGTTTAGGGTGCTTCAGTTACTTAAAAACCTATTTGGTTTTTTTAGATTTATGTATTACCTATCAGAGGCCAGGCTTCAGTACTAAAAAAAAGAGCTAGCAATGGCCATCAAGTTGACGAAAGCCAAGAAGAAACTAACCTACGACAAGAAGCTATGCAGCCTCTTGGATGAGTACAGACAATTCTAATCGTCGATGCTGATCAGGAAGAGACTCCACAGGGATTCGATGATCTTCACGAGAAAGAATACCCCTTTCAGGTGTCACATCAAATCTTATGCTGAGAGCACATCCAACAAGAACTACCTTAACTTCCTCCAATCGCACGTCAGAAATGTTGAGTCGATCTTTACTAAGGGAGATCTAAAGGAAGTTAGTGAGAAAGTCGCTAAATACAAGTTAGAGCACCTGCTAGTATTGGGTTTGTGGTTCTCACTGTTATCGTCATCTATCATATTCTAAACGCGAGACTCATCTTCATGTTTCAAAGCAACAAGGCTCATTTTCGTACTTTAGAAGCAGGGCCCTAATAGGCACTTTCATACTGATCTTGCGTGATTAGTGTTTGCAATCAAGTCCACAACACCTTCAAAGTGGATGTAATGGACAATCACCCAACCAATACAAAATCAAAATTAGGATCCAAAGTATTTCAAAAATTCGTTCCAGTCAATTGTGAACTTTCAAAAACTTTAGAGGGGATTTTGTAGGCTACCTAAAAATTACTACAGATGGCTGATACCAAGCACTAATAATGAAAGTTACAATTCGACGACTTCCAGAAGGTTACAATTTGGAGACTTTCACAACAATCAACAAAGGTTACAATTCAATGACCTTCACAACAACCGATGGAAGTTTTGATTCGATGGCCTTCACAATCATCAACAGGAGTTCCAACTGATGACTCTCACATTCCAAGGATCCGAGATGAAGATCACAATCTTTGTAACGCTCTAACTAAAGAGACTACAAATTAATGGTCTCTTCAACTCAAAATGCAGAGCTCACCTATGTGTTCCAAACCCAAAATACAGAGCTTCTATGTTCTAAGCAACAAAACGCAGGGCCCACCACTGCATTTTCAGCCTCAGATGCAGAGTCCAACTCTACGTCCTAAGTCTAGGATGTAGAGTTCATGCCCAGAACACAAATTTTGTATTTGACTCGTTCAAACACGAGTTGAACGGTTCCAAAAACTGTTTCTCATGATTTGAGGGGGGTTACACCCCACTAGGGAGTGATTTTAGGAGTTAGTTACACCCCCCCTTAATTCCCTATAGATGGCTAAAAATTGGCTTAAATTGAGATCTGGGGATCTTCAGATTTTTTTTTAGCTAGCAGAAGGGGATCGACAAAAGCAAGCTTAGAGATTTTTAGGATCTTTTAGACAGATCTTCGGCTGGACTTTTAAGATCGGAAAAGAGGAAAGTTTAGAGCCTCATCAAGAGCTGTTCATGGAGCTTTCTTCTCCTTAGTTATGAATCAATTTTGGTTAGATCAAATCAACTCTTTTACAGAGTTCTAAACTCGTTCCGAGTTCCTTAACTCGTTCTGAGTTCCTTAACTTGTTCAGAGTTCCTAAACTCGTGAGAATTTTAAACTTGTATTGCAAGTTCTTCCCATCAAGAGGAATCAACCAAGTTCCACAAGGCAAAGCGTTCGGATCATCAACAAGATATAAAAATCAAGCTCCCATCGATACCAAGAGGAACCCAGTTTTAAACAAAGGGGAGGGTCTCCGTTAATCCCTTCCTTCTTTTATAAATCAGGAAACTGATAGAGAATAATTATAATTTTTTTCTAAATCAGTTAGAGAGATTACAGTGAGAGATTGTATTCATTCTTTTTATAAGTCAGTTAGGGAGAATAATGCGAATTTTATTCTCATTTCTTCTTTAATTTTCCCACAAATACCAGGCCCATGCTATAATTGTGTGGAAAAGTCTACCTCTGAAGAAAGCACTGGGCAGCCCCACAACCTCTGGGAGGATGGTCGCCTAGGTAGTTGAACTCAATGAGCATGATGTGCTGTTCGAACCCAGGATGACAATCAAAGCCTAAGCATTGGCTGACTTCCTGATCAAGTCGCCCTCGTCGATCGACGAGCCAGCCACTCCCTCACAGTCGACTCGCCAAGAGCATCTAGTGCCCCCAGTAGTCTAGGATCTTCCCCATAGATCTATCGCACTCTGGAACATGATTTACCTGAATTTGCCTCATGGTGGTTGTTGAAGGTGGACTGGTCCTCTGGAGAAGCCAACAGTGGAGCATGAGTGGTCCTGTGCAGCCCCGAAGGGTTGACGCACTGGCACTCCATCTCTTTTGATTTCTCAACCTCAAATAATGAAGCTGAATATGAGGCTCTTCTTGCTGGCCTTCAATCGGTACAAGCGCTAAAGGCATAATGCCTCTACATATTGGCCGACTCACAGTTGGCCGTCCATCAGGTGAATGGACGATATGTGGCTAAAGACCCAAGGATGGCCTTATATCTCAAAGCTACTAAAGAGCTATTGGCTGACTTTATAGACTCCAAGATAGTCCAAGTCCCCTGCGCTCTTAACGCTCGGGCAGATGCCCTCTCTAAGCTCAGGTCAACAAGCTCAAGGATCATCTCATAGCCTGTTTATACTGACACTCTCACGTGACCCAGCATTTCTAAGTCGCTGGAGAACGTCAAGTAGATAGAAGCGCATGCGGTGCCCTACTGGCTGGATCACATTGCCCTCTAGCTAACACAGGGCATCTTGCCTAAAGATCCTACTGAAGACAGGTGTATTCGAAGGAATTCCTATTGTTATCTCATGATCGATGGATAGCTCTATCGGATGTCATATTCAAGCAGCAGTGTCGGACCATATCTCTGGTACCTTCGGTTACCAGAGGCTAATTATGTTCTCAGATAGATTCATGAGGGCACATGTGGAAATCATCCGGGGACCCGTACCCTCATGCAAAAAGTCATCCGTCAAGGGTACTACTGGCCGATCATATTGGCTGAGTCAAGGTGACTCGTCTCTTAGTGCAAGAAGTGCTAGTTCTTCTCGTCCATCCTGCGAGCAGCAACCACCAAACTAACTTTCATCCTGAGTGTCATATCATTTTCTCAATAGGGGTTAGATTTACTGGGTCCTCTCCTCCTAGCTTCGGGACAGAAGAAGTTTCTCATTGTGGTGATCGACTACTTCACCAAATGGATTGAAGCTGAACCACTATCCAATATAGTTAAAGTAACGTCACAAACTTTTTATGGAAGATTCATTGTCTGCTGTTTTGGTGTGCCTCAGTCCTTCATGACTGACAATGGCATCTAGTTAGATAGCGAAGGCTTCCAGAGCTTTTGCAAGGGGTACAATTCACCTTAAGTTCTCCTCAGTCACCCACCCCAAATCCAATAGATTTGTGGAGGCTGCCAACAAATGCATCCTCCAAGCATTGAAGAAGAAGATGGATGCTGTGGTAGAAAACTAGGTTGAAGAGTTACCTAGTATCCTCTGGTCATACTGCACAACTCATAAGAACTTAACCGGGGAGACTCCGTTGAAGCTAGCTTATGGTGCCGAGACAGTCACTCTAGTCGAAGTAGGCATGCCGACCATCCAACTACAACACTTCGACAAGGACTTGAACTCCATAGGACTTTGGGTAGGGCTCGATCTCCTAGATGAGACTCAAGAGAAAGTGCTCCGGACCCAGATCACTAATCAACAACAGGTCGCTCGATACTATAACAGCAAGATCATATCCAGGAGATTCAACGCTGGTGATCTCTCCACAAAGCTTCTTTAGATAGAGACACCCAAAGAGGCAAGCTAGCTCCTAACTGGGAAGGCCTTTACATAGTCCTTAAAGAGCTTCGAGTAGGCACCTATCGACTAAGGGCCCCAGACGGAAGAATCTTACAACATCCCTGGAATGTTGAACACTTAAGAAGATATTTTCAATAATTTTGTACAAAGTATCATTCATTATTAATGGAATATTTTTTGAAACTGACTCTTTGTTTCGCACTGTCGTAGAGCCTAATCTATGTAGGAATCCTAAGCCCTTGGTGTCTTCTCAGGGTAAACCTAAGGCGCACTTGACATTCAGTCGGCTCCTGCATTTAGGGTGATAAGACCTAGGCGTCCTCACTAAGACCTAGGCACTCAACATCTGGGTTATCATTTTGCTAAAAATATCTAGGCACCCAACCTCTGGGTTGTCATTTCGCCCTTTGACCCTCAGTAGGGTGAACCTCAGTAGGGTGATAAGACCTAGGTGTCCTCATTAAGACCTAAGCACCCGACCTCCGGATTGTCATTTTGCTAAAAAATATCTAGGCTTCCATATTAAGACCTAGGCACCTAACCTCTGGGTTTTCATTTCGCCCTTTGACCCTCAGTAGGGTGATCCTCAGTAGGATGATAAGATCTAGGCATCCTCATTAAGACCTAGGCACCTGACCTCTGGGTTATCATTTTGCTGAAAAGACCTAGGCATCCACATTAATATCTAGGCACCCAATCTCTAGGTTGTCATTTCACCGTTTGACCCTCAGTAGGGTGACCCTAAATAGGGTGATAAGACTTAGGTATTCTCATTAAGACCTAGTCACCCAACCTCCGAGTTGTTATTTTGCCGAAAAGACCTAGGCGTCCAGGTTAAGACCTAGGCACCCAACCTCTGGTTGTCATTTTGTTGTTTGACCCTTAGTAGGGTGATAAGACTGAGGCATCTTCATTAAGACCTAGGCACCCAACCTTCAGGTTATCATTTGCCAAAAAGATCAAGGCGCTCTTATTAAGCCGTAGGAACTTTAACTTGTAGGTCTTCTTCAACAAAAAGACCTTGGACATCTCTGCAACAAAAGGCAAAAACAGGGCAGTCGTCCTAACCCTTCAACACTTAGGTCATCGTAGCATGACCGACTCATAACAATCAGCACTCGTTCTCTCAATCAGAACAAAGCTATAAGCTAATAGAGCAAAAACAAGGAATAATTGAAAGCAGACTTCATAATGGCAGCTACGTCCAAATCTTTATTCCAAATTCCAAAGTTTATTACAACCTTTTATTACATTATCCATGTTAATATTTATGATAAGGCATGTCGATATTTATAAAAAAGAAAAGAAAAATATAGAAGCCCTCAATCTCTCGACCAGATCTGGGAGTAGGGCTCGACAGGTCCTCAGCAGGGGTAGCAGGGGGTAGGAATGATAGATGAGGAAGTGGGAGGGTCTTCTCGAGGATCATCCCCCGACTCGTCATCGCCATTGTTCAACGCCAATTCCAACCCCCCTCCATTCACCTCAATCTCTTTTAGTTGGTCGAGACAGTAAGAGACTCAGGGTGGATAAAGGCGGTCAGGTGCAGGACCAGGGGCGAGGGGTAGTAGCGAGGCCAAGTAGTCGACACCAGCCTTACAAGCCAAGGCCACCTCAGTTTTACCCAATAGGCCCTGGCGAAAATCGTCGACCACTTTTGCCCTATACTACTCCAATTCTAGGAGAGTGAGTCGATCCTCTAGGTCATTGATGGTTGCAAAAGACATCTGGTGGGACGAGCGCTCGGCCTCGAGGTCTCTCTTCAGTTTCTCGATCGAGGGACAACTCGATCAAGCCTCCTCGGCTGTCACCTTGAGGCGCCTCTCAGACTCAACCTCCTCCTCCAAAGAAGTGAGGTGGTCGTCCCACTAGTAGAGTCCTTGCTGCACACGGCCACCCTCCTCCTTCAGCCAGGCCACCTCACCTTGGAGCTTCTCAATTGAAGCCGCCTGCTTGGTGCCGTGGGATCTGAACCCCCTAAGGAGTTTTTCCATCTTGTCCACCTCCCGATGCTAGCCGACCTCGTTGCTGCTCAGCTTAGCTTCCAAGGTAGCGACCCTCTTTTTTGTCACCTCCCTGACCAACTTCTCCTTAGCCAAGTCCACCTGCACCTCCGAAGGGAAGTCGTGCATGTGGGAGAACCGAGAGAACAGTTCCGCCTCCACCAAAGCCCCCTAAATTTGATAACTCTTGAGGGTCAGGTGAAAGCCGACGCTTGCCATCTCCCGCAAGAATGCTTTGTCCTTCGAGAGGGCGAACTGACGGACTGCTCAAACTTAGGAAGTTATCAACACCAAGACTAATCTCTCCCTATTGAGATGCACTTCCATAATGAACCTATCACCCTCTAGGACCACACTGTGGGGCAAGCAGGGGAACGGAGGCAAACCAATAAGCAAACCCTTGGACTTCTCCCAGAATTAGGGATCGAGCTCCCTAATCCAATGGCGGAAAGGCTATTAGAATCCCTCTTGCTCCCTACCAGCATCGCCCACTATAGATTCAGGAGGAGGCATTGCTTGCTCTCTAGAACCTCCCAAACTCTTGACAGGCTCCTTATCAGGCCTGCAATATGGCTCGGGCCCAAAGCTTGGCCCGGCGACCTCCTCAGTAGGAGCCCCAACTTTAATAGTAACAATAGTTAGGGCCACCCCCTCTGACCTGGTGGGAGGGAAGAGTCATCGATGATGATGACCTCATCCAGTCGACTAGTTTGGATGGTCGGATCAACTCGAACCTACCTAGTTGGCCTACTAGGCCCTTGGTCCTTCTTAGCCTTCACCTTCTTACTCTTCACCCTCTACACCACTAGTTAGGAAGCAATCTCAGCCACTCGCGACCTCAAGCTACCAACCTCCTTGGGGTTAAGATTCCCCCTTAACCTCTTCTGGGGCCTCATGGACGAGCCCGACTCCTCACCTCTCGAATTTCTCTTAGGGCTTTTTTTAAGGGGGAGGACCAACAGACTCACCCTCACCTTGTCAGCCTCAGTAAGGGGGACCATGGAGACGTACAAGACCCAGAGAGATGCTGTCTTGAAGAGATTCTCTCTCTCTCTCTCTCTCTCTCTCTCTCTCTCTCTCTCAAGACCCGGCATAAGAGCAGATCTTCTCTAGCTGTCACTTCTCCTTAGCTGTAAGGATGCATAGCTTCAACACATCTTTGTTGATCTCAGGCCAGTTAGGGGAGGAGAGGACGTCATCGGCGCCGAAGACCCACACGAACCGCTCCTTCCAGTCTCGGTTCAACTTTGGGACATCTAAAATAAATTTACAACCACCAATGTAGTGGAGGAAGTAATGGAGGTCCATCCTCATTGACTTGAAGCTGACCAGATTCCCGAAGAGGCACATTCTCGGCAGGACGTTGACTCGATGGCAGATCATGATGAAGCCCAACAAAACCCTAATTGCACTTGGGGTAAATTGGAAACCCCCAGAGGGATGCATATATCCCTAATAAAGGAATTAAATGGCAGTCGAAACCTATACTCGAGATGGGTGAGGTACAACGGTGACCTATTTTGGCTGTGGCGGTACACCAGCTCATCCCTGCTATGCACCAAAAGCGTAAAGGTCTTGGGGATATCATAGAGCTCGTAGTATCTTTCAAGCTCCTAGATATAGACCTTCTAGCGGATTGGCTGGAGAAAAGCAATCTTCTCCTCATTGTGGCCAACAGTAGACGTCTGGGAAACTATGGAAATTGGTTAAGAAGATTTGAGAAGCTAAGAAATATGAGCACTAGAAATTTAGAGCGGGAGTTTGTGAAGAAAACCCCCTCTTCACTTCTAGTGGGATATTTATAGCACCTGAGAGGGACATGTAGAATAATCTAGACGGCTAGCTCATTTTAAAATGAACGGGCGAGATACACCTCAAAATCTCAAACGGTTCACATGAAACTCGAAGTGCCGCCCCGATTTATTCCATGCCTCTTCGCTCGAAAATCGAAGCGACACCATAACTCTGGCTTCTGACAACGTCATCATGTTATTTCAAACAGTAACGTTTCACCTACCTAATAAAAGCTTCTGAAAACTCACCAAATGACATCTAATCGATGAATAGTCGACCAGACCTAGTCGACTCTCAATAGCCAACAATAGACTTTGAAGAGAGAATTCTCAGGCATTTGCCCCAAGGAGTTTAGATGCCAGTTAGCAAAAAGCCATCGACTCGACTGGCTCCAAACCAAAATAAAGACAACAGAAACAACTGCTCGAGTTCAAGACGTATCTTCTCAAGGAAGGACAAGTTCCCTCGAGTCAACAGTTAGGTTCACATGTCAAAGATAGAGCTAATTCATCTAAAAGACACAGATTGAGATTACGCAGCACAATAAAAGTAATTTTGGCTCAAAAACTCTCTTTATTCATTTATAAAGAATATTTACAGAGTATAAGGTACATGTATGCATATATACAATACAAAAGTGAGAAACATGAAAGCCATAGGAGACTAAGAGAGGTCCATTCCCACTCCTGGAGTCACAGGCAGTGAGCTGCTGGGATCAGCTGGCGCTGGCGGAGGAGTCGAGCAGTCTCCTCCTTCGTCCGACTACCCCCTCTTCCTTGCCAAGATCGAGTCCCCCTCCAAGTGCTTCCACGTCCACTAACTCATCTAGACATTTGGCTATAATAGGAGGATAGTGGAAACGATCAGGCGGGTTCATCATCTCGACTAGGAGTTGTACCAAGAGGTAGTTGTACCCGGCCTTGCAGGTGATCACCACTTTAGTTTTTCTAGTTAAGCTCTGGAGATACCCTTCAATGATCTCTTGGCGAGAAGGCTTGGATTCTAGGTGGGCATTATGGCTTTGGGCCATTGCCAAAGACTCCTGCAAGTGGGCAACCTCCCCCTAAAGCTTGACGAGCTCTGCATGCTCCTCGTCCATCTGACGCTTCGCATGCATTACCGCCTGCCTTCTTCTCAGACTCGACCTACACCATAGCATGGTCCCTCTCCTAGCGAGCCTCATTCAGTCTCCTGGCCTTCCTATTGCTCTCCTCCAGCTCTGGCCTAAGCCCATTGACCTCAGAAGCTCTTGGTGCTAGCGTCTCCCCAGCATGTTCCGAGTTGACCCCTTTGTTGATCCTCAGGGAAGCAACCTCCCCTAAAAGCTTGAGATATAAAGTCCAGATCTACTCCATCCGGCTATATATCTCTTGCTCCACCAAAGCACTACGAACTAAGTAGCTCTGAAGGCTTAGGTGGAGACTGACATTGGGAACCCCCTGCAAAAAGTCCTCATCCCAAGGAAGCCAGAGATACTCAATTGCCTTGGACTGAGTCAGGTGAGATGGTGAACAGGCTGGAAGCGGTGCTCTAGGTCAGGCTCCTGTCCATATCAAGGGCTGACACCTGAAGTCCCAATAAGGTACTACCTCATCCTTTCCTACTCTTCCTTGTCATTCTGATGAGGTACTGCCTCATCCTTTCCCACTCTTCCTCTCCTATTTTAGCAACATGGTGAAGAAAAGGGTACTCTAGCCCTACAGGAGGCACTGTCTCCTCTTTGATCGGCTCCTTCCCTCGACAAGTTGACCCGCTACGGTAGATAGATGATCGTCCCTCATCAGCAGTAGCTCTCACCTCGGCTCCCTCTTCCTAAGGAGCCTCGACTAGCTCTTTCGGGTCAATTCATCCAGATGGATGACGTCGGTCTCGGGTATCTTGGCTTCTACCTGAGGATCTTGTTCCTTATCCCTCCAAGGCCTCCTCCTTCGTCTATGGACGAGGGTGGCCGAAGGCTCCTCCTTAGCTGTCTCCACCTCCATAGGGGGAAAAGCCACAGCGGAGATGCTTTTTGAGCCTAGTAAATGGCCCTTCCTAGGGGTCAACCAGAGGAACAGTTGGCACCATCACCACTTCCACTGTCCATAAAATAAGGGCTGAATCCCTCTCTTAGTTCTTTACAGAAGGAGGCACGACCGATACATTGGCAACACGTAAGACCGAGTTGTTCAGCAGATGCTCTACTCGACGAGAGCCAGCATACGCCTTGATCTGATCAAGCGAATCCCTCTTGACGTCAAGCAAGTCACCTGCCATGTGCACCTCCCTCCTTATCTCGGGCCCCCACGACCCAAACAAACTTTTCCTTCTAGTCCTTGTTGAAGACAGGAAGACCGGTGATGAGTTTATACTTCCCCACCATTTGGAAGTGGAAGTGGGGTTCAGTCTAGTTCACCTTCATGGTCACCAAATGGCCCAAGACTCGCAAAGATGGCTTGATCGCCATCCAATGACAGATCACGATGAACCCTACCAAGGTGGCGATGGCGTTCAGCTTCATCTAGGCAAGCAAAACCCCTAGCACCGTGCAAACTTGCTGGAGGAAGGGGTGCAGGGGTAGTCTTAGGCCAAATGCCAAATGCTTTAAGTAGAGCGGGGCCCGATCTGGCCTATGATCATAAACGACCTTCAACCTCATCAGGGTCATCAGCTCGTAATCTTGGGGGATATCAAATCTCCCTTGGAGCGTCCTCTTGTGCTTGTGTCACCTTGGAGTGGAACTCCACCAGAAGAGCTCGTAGGTTAACTAGATTTGATGTCATCACAGAATGAAGAGATGATCGCTGGAAAGAGATGAGTAGAAAAGGTTTTGAGTTCTCAAAGTAATTTCAAAAGCCAATAACCGCCATCTCCCTGACTCTAGCTCTATATATAGGCAGCTGAACCCACAACTATCGAAATCTAAACCGCCGGATCAAACTCTGGCCAACGGTTGGGATATATTCTCAAAATTTGAAGCGATAGTCTAAGGATCGAGGCGTAGCCCACTCACCTCGAATAGCCTGGAATCATCCACGAAAAGCGTGTTAGGTCTCATGTTTATGAGCCTACTATCTATTCTACTTTTGATGATTAACAAACAAATCCTGTTTACATTTGATTGTTAGGTATTCTACACAAAGATCTTCCGTTGGAGGTTGGTTAGAATTAAGTTTAATGATGACATTCAAAGGAGGTTAGCAAATATCGGAATGAAGCTATGTACAATTCAAATCAAGTCCAATATCCCTTCATCTGCAACCAAGTCGAACCTAATTGAAGATCTCTTAGCTTGGGTATATTGTTTCTAGTTTAGGTCTTATATCATGTGTGTTATACTTTAAAGCTCAAATATTACACACATACACGTTTTCATTTTATAGCTTTCAAGTTTAAATAAATATGAAACAAATAGTTATATTTATATACATATATATTCATTTCATATTTATCATCTTTATTTGGAAAATAATGTGTTTATGGGTTAAAGGCTTGTTTACACTATTTTATATCATTCCTCATGTCTATTAATCTATTGAAAAGTGTTTCAAAACTTGTTTGGATCATCAAAAATCAAGTTTTGACGATTTCGTGTTCTTGAACAGTTTACAAAATAAATGAGTTTTCACAAATAGAAAATGTAATTTGAAAAATTCCTTTTGTAACATGTTCATTTTTCCAATTTTATATTTTTTAGAATTTATTTGATATTTTTAAAGAGGGTTCAAAGTTAATTTTTACTGTTCATAACAGGCTGTGTACACGTTATCAATCGACTCACTATAGTAATCAGTCGACTGATGAAGTGAAGTTTAGATAGTCGTTTTCGTCTGCTCAGCCGACTGATAACGTATCAGCCAACCGAAGAAGGCATCAGTCGACTGATGCCTGTAATCAGTCGACTGATGATATGGTCGTTGCACAGTAACAACTAGTTTCCATATTTTATTGTTTTTATCTTTCTTTCTTTTTTTGGTTTTTGGGATTTGTTTTATGAACCTATATATACCCCTTACCCTTAAACTTCTGAACTTATCTAAGAAAGTTTTAAAAACAAGTTTACAAGAGTTTAAGGGTGTTTTGAGTTTGTTTTTCAAGTGTTTATGTGAAGTGGTTTTCATAAGAGGAAGAGGAGATTATTCATTCTTGTTTTGGCTTTAATTTCTCATCTTCATCACTCTTATTGCAGAGAAATTTTTGCTAACCCAATTCTAGCTTTACATATTTATTTATTGATTATCAATTTCATTAAGCTAGTTTCTATATTGAGTTTGCATTTCATTATATTCATTGTTTACACACACAACTCACTTAAGCTTTTAGTATTTCATACACTATATAATTGAGTTGTGGTGAGTGATACATTGAGTGTAAGCTTAATTGAGTTCTCATCTTGTTAGAGAACAAAACAATTTGTATTTGAACTTTTTTGTTGAGAGAACACATTGTAATACATAAGTACACCTAGAGGAGTGTGTGGTAAGAGACGTGGTCGATTCCAAGAGGAGTGGCGTCGGTAGTAAAGCCTAGGGAGAGGTAGTAAATCCGAACACTTGAGAAAGTTAACACGGGATAGGCCAATACTTATAGGGTGTATTGTGTAGTTACAAGTGTGAGAGTTGTAAAAGTTTTCAGTGAGCTAGAAAACCTATTGTGTGAGTTGTAAATGTTTTCGGTGAACATTGAAAACCGGTTGAGATAGTGGAGATTCTCCTTAAGAGTGAGAAGCGGAGACATAGGTCGGGAGTGACCGAACTCCGTGATCACATTGTTTGTTTGCGATTGTTATTTGCGCACTATCTCATTTGCATCTTATGTTCATGTTTATTTCACCCTTGTTTAATTACATATCCTTGCTCATATTTTTTTGAAATCAATCTTGCTAGGATATGTAGGCGTATAAAACTGCCTATAGGTCCCTTAACACAGCTCGACGACGTCGAACCAACCATCGGGCGACGCACGCAAACACGATCGTTAGTCTGCAACACTGAAGCCAAGTGGTACGCGACGAAACAGAGCTACGAGGCTATGAGGCTAACGAACCGCACGCAAACAACGGAATAAATCCACTCGCGTGCGGAATCGAGTTAACGGGTTGAAGAATCAACGAGTCATCCAACCAAGGGCGGACTCGGACGAATCACGATCGAATCAAGATCAGTTTCGGACTCGAACTCAGAAGCGGATTTACTGCCAAATCAGGAACCGGATTTACTGCCAAATCAGGTCAACGAATCGAGTCCGAACAAATCAACCACACAACCGAATCACGGACAGAACCGGAAAACGGAAAACGGAAAACGACGGGAAACCCCAACACCTAGAGGGGCTCGGCCAAAACCGAGCCACCTCAAGGTGGCTCGGTGTGTCGGCTACCTGTGCGCGGGCACAGTGAGGGTAGCCTATAAATAGGAGGGGCTATGTTCATTTTCAAGGGTTGGAAAATTTGGAGAGGCGAAGCTCTGCTGGATTCAAGGCTCAGAACTTAAAAAGATCCAAGCTTTGGGACTTCGAGGACTTGCTCATCCAGATCTGGTGCTCGGTGATCGTCAACGCCAAATAAGGCAAGAGTTCGAGAGGACCGGATCTCAGATCTACGCAAGCATACTCCGGATCAAAGCTTGGTCTTTGATCCCGAGATTTGGGCGATTATTTCCTTAGTGAAATAATCCCCCTCGGCTATTATTTTCTTCATGAAATAATACCCGTCGTACTGCGTAGATCCGACCGGATCTAGATCACGTGGTGGTCCACGGATAAACCCCGGCGCAGGCAAAGAACCCACGCAAGCGAGCGACCGCAAAACAGAAGCTCGTGATTTGTTCGACACAAAAGGAGAAAGTTGGAATTTTTCTTTTCTTTTATCTAATTTTCATTGTAACCGGATCTTATAAAAAGACCGGATCTTTGTAACTCAAAAAAAACTGTTATTCAAGATAGCAATGGAATCGATGAAGAAGAACACTATTTTCACCGCGAACAATCTGGCGACCACAGTGGGAGCCGACGATCTCGCTACCGAGATCGAAGCGTCGCAGCCACGGATCTCAATCCCGGTCGTGGAGGAGGTCGAATACGAGTTCAACCAGCAGAAGTTCGAGGAATACCTGTCGTCCTCGTCCGGATCTACCTTCCCCCGCAAGTCCAAGAAGTTCTCCGCCAGGAGAAAAGCTCGTTGGTATGAAGATGTTGAAAACACCAACGAAGATCTCGCTCCGTTGGATGCCAAAGTCGCATCGGGTGAGATCCCTCCAACTCCCAACCAGGTCAGATCTGCTCTGGCCAACCCTTCTGCCACAGAGGGCGTGGTGACTCTCTCGAAGAGAGCCCGCCAAAGGCAACATCAACGCCTTGCGAAACAATTCGCAAAGGCCATGGAGTCTGTTGACGGGATCCGCTACAACGCGGATTTGAAGAACAAGAGAGGCAAATAGCCTCAACAACAAATGAACGGTGGCTCTTCCAAGCCACCAACGATGGAATGGGTCTGTGTCAAACGGAATCGTTCGACGCTGGAGGAGCGCATTCGCAAGCGCCGCGCACTATCAGCGCAGGCACGGGCTCAAGTCGAGGAAGCCCATAGAAAGCTGCAGAAAGAAGTGGTCAAGAAACCGCCACCAACTCGCAAAGTTTGGAGACCGAAGTCTGAAGCGGCGGTTCAGACTAAGGAGCAACAACTGCAGCCTTTGAAAGTTCAACTTCCGGCGAATCAATCCAAATCACCGATGATTTCCACAACTGCTCCGGGAGATCCCGCAGGACCATCCCAAAGAAGGAAGTCAGTCTTGGAGCGCCTCGGTCCACTTCCCGAGAAGCAAAGCAAAGCTCCAGTTCAGGAACGTTTGGGCCCAATGAAGAAACCCCGAACGATTCAACATGCTGGGGGTCGCCGCAACCCTCAACATGACAAAGAGATCAGGGCAACTAAGCACACTACTCTGCGCATTGAAGTCCAAGAGCCCGCTGAGGATTCATACCCACAAAGGTATGTTTCGAGGCGTGTGACTCTCAAAAGCCCGAAGAAGACAGTTCGCCCTCAGAAGGAAACATTATCGTCTGATGACGATGACGTTATACCTGAAAAATCGTGCCAACACACGATAGGTTGCTCCGACTTTCAAACGGACGAGTTGTACTATCTGTTCGCGGGAAAATTCGTGTTCTTCTTCATTGATTCCATTGTACACTTTCGTAATAGTTTATCGATTATAGAAATCCGGTCTTTTTATAAGATCCGGTTACAATGAAAAATCAAAATGAAATGAAAAAGATTACAACTTTCCTTTGAACAGATCGCGAGCTCCTGTTTTGCGGTCACTCGCTTTGTGTGGGTTCTTTGCCTGCGCCGGGGTTATTTGCCGTGGACCACCACGAGATCTCGATCCGGTCGGATCTACACGATATGACGGGTATTATCTCACGAAGGAAATAATAGCCGAGTGGGGTACTAATTCACCAAGGAAATAGTAGCCCAAGTGTCGAAATCGACCAAGCGAATTCGAGACTCTTCTCGGGATCTAAGAACCAAGCTTAGATCCGGAGGAAAATCGTGTAGATCTCAGATCCGGTCCCTCTCGAACTCTTGCCTTATTTGGCGTGGATGATCGCCGAGCACCGGATCTGGAAGTCCAAGTCTTCAATCTTCTAAAGCTCCAATCTTTTTTAGATTTCAGATTCCAATCCGGCAGAGCTTTGACCCTCCAAAATCCAACCTCCTCACCAAATGAACACAAGGCCTATTTATAGGCACTCAGAACTGTGCATTTGCACAGTTCTGGGCCTAGCCACCTGTGGGTGGCTCGGCTCTTGGCCGAGCCCCCTTAGGCGGGTTTTCCGGTTTCCGTCGTTCGGTTTGTTGTTCAGGTTCTGTCGTTCGGATTCCGATTCGTTGTTGATTTGGACTTTGATTCAGTTGTGTGGTTGACTTGTTCGGATTCGATTCGTTTTGATCCGATTCCAAATATGGCAGTAAACCTACTTCTGAGTTTGAGTCCGAAACCAATCTTGATTCGATTCATTATATCACCGAGTTCGCTCTTGTTTAGATGACTCGGTGATTCCCCAAAACGTTGGTTTGATTCCGCGTGCGAGTGGATGTATTCCACTGCTTGGGTGCGATTTGTTGGCTTCGTCGCCTCGTTAACCTGCTCCGTTGCGTATGGCTTGGCTTCGGCGTTGGCGGGATAACGGTCGTGCTTGGATACGTCGCCCGATGGTTCATTTGTTGAATCGGCGTCGTCGAGCTGTATTGTGGGACCTATAGGCAATTTTATACGCCTACAGATACCCCCTCCAAAGTATTTCAGTCTCGTTCTTTTATAGAAGAGTCTGGAATACTTTAGATGTGATTGTCCCAACCTTCAGTCGGTGTAGCGGGACTTTGGAATGGCTTCTGTTCTGGATTCCTTCAATTCCTTCAGATCATTCAGTGCTTTGTAGAACGCCTGTGAGGATTCCGGTGCTGCATTTATTATCTGACCGTTGTTGGAATTTTGAACTTGAAGTCGATTCTTGATTTCTTGACTTTTAGCTCGAGTTGGTTGCTTCAACATAGAACTGATCATCGATTGACGGCGTCGTCCGGCGTTTAAGCTTCATTGCGACGTGTTGTCCGGCGTCCAGGCTTTATTGCGACGTATTGTTCGACGTCTGACACAGTTTATACTCGTACGTCTGCTGGAGTATACACAGTTTAAACTCTTAAGGTAGTGGAGCGTGGCGGATACTCGAGTCACGAGACCAACCCATAGAAATTGATGCGTCAATGACTCGTATTTATAGAATTTTTGGCAAATTCTCAGCCATCAACGGGTTTGATTAGCCTTTACCGACTACCGTTTGAGTCGGGCTAGCATGCGGATTGTTTAAATCCGTTTCGCATGTGACGTTGTGCTAAAAGAGTTAACCCTTTTAGTGCTACGATATTGAATACGTAGACTTCGTCTTTCTCCTGTGAAAAGACTAAACAGCAACGTGTGTTAGACGTTGACTTTAGGATTTTTGGCAAATCCTCAGCCTTCAACGGATTTGACATGCTCTCACCGATTACCGTTTGAATCGGGCTTACATGCGGATTGTTTAAATCCGTTCCGCATGTGACGTTGTGCTAAAGGAATGAACTCCTTTAGACTTTGTGCTATGATGTTGAATACATAGACTTTACCACTTGTTACGGGAATAGGCTACCCGACGACGCGTGTGAGGCGCTGACTTTAGGATTTTTGGCTAACCCCCAGCCTTAAACGGATTTGATTAGCCTTTACCGACTACCGTTTGAGTCGGGCTAGCATGCGAATTATTTAAATCCGTTCGCATATAACGTTGTGCTCAGAGATTGAATTCTCTAAGACTTTGTGCTATGATGTTGAATACATAGACTTCACCATTGTTATGGGAATAGGCTACCCAGCAACGTGTATTAGACGTTGGCTTATCCCTACTTAGGCTTCGGGATAAAGGTCCCCAGAATCAAACTCTGGTATCTTTTTCAATCGGAAAAAGACTAAACCGGCGACGCGTGTTAGGCGTCGACTTATCCTTTCTTAGGATTCAGGATGAAATTTCCCATGCGTGTAAGGCATGGATTTCGGTGTTATTAATAACAACCTGCCACAATGTTGAATATGTGGACAAGTGTTCTTTTTAAACGGTTAAGAACTAACCGGCGGCGCGTGTTAGGCGCGGACTTATCCTTGCTTAGGTTTCAGGATAAAATACCCCAGAATCGAACTCTGGTGTCTTTTTCAATCGGAAAAAGACTAAACCGGCAGCGCGTGTTAGGCACAGACTTATCCCTGCTTAGGTTTCGGGATAAAATACCTATGATGAATCCAAAATTCTTGGAAGAGCATTGGTGTGGGAAGGAAGAATTTTATATTCTATTCCCCAAACAAAGAAGGAAAGGAAACTCGAGGTGGGATCTCCACCCCCAGAATCCGGAAAGGTGAAACTAAGAGTGGGATCTCCACTCCGAGAATCGAAAAGATTCGGATAACCCTAACTGTCGGAAGGTTTGATTACCGAACTAAAGATGAATTTCTCGTTTATCGAGAATGAATCGTGGTTTTGGCCCTAACTGTAGGAAGGTTTGACCAAGCGAGAGTTTGAGATGACCCTAACTGTAGGAAGGTTTGATCACTCGATTTGAAAGTGGACCTCTCGTTCATTGGAGGAATCGAGAGGGGATTTTGGTTGTGGTCCTAACTGTAGGAAGGTTTGACCAAGTGGGGGGTTTGAGACGATCCTAACTGTAGGAAGGTTTGATCACTCAATTTGAAAGTGGACCTCTCGTTCATTGAAGGAATCGAGAGGGGATTTTGGTTTTGGTCCTAACTGTAAGAAGGTTTGACCAAATGGAAAGTGAGAGTGAGAGTACAAATCACTGTAGGAATGTTGATTCGTGCAAATCACTCAAAGGGGGTTCTTGATGTTAAGTGATAAGGACTTAACACAGAGGGTTTTGACAATTGGTCGATGATTGATAGACCAAAATTCTTTCCTGTTTAATCAAGTGTTCGGAAATTAGGAGTTTAGTGTTTATCACTTTATTCATCATGACCGGGTTATCCCTAAGAATATTACATTTAACATTCTTCCGGGAACTTCCCGTTACATGAATTATCCACCCCCAGCTTTCTTTGCAAAACTGGGTGTATCATTGCATCAGCTGTACAATCGGGTTATCCTTAAGAATACCACGCATGGCACTCTCCAGGAACTTCCCGTGGAAGAAAGGAAATAGTTTAAACTCATATACCTATTGGAGTATTAAGAAGCAGTTTATACTCGTATACTTTTTGGAGTGTCAGGAAGCAGTTTATACTCTTATACCGGTTGGAGTTTTGGGATACAGTTTATACTCGTGCACCCACTGGAGTTTCGCCATTTTTGACTGGCTTACTCTAGCGTTATGACGCCGGCTTCAACCAAGGTTTGGATACTATTCTTTAGAGTAAAGCAGGCCTTGGTGGGATGAAGGATCCTCCTGTGGTATGCGCAGTACTTCGGATCCGCAGTGTTGTCAGCTTCCTCCTGATTCGTGATCGGTGGGAGCTTGATCTTGTTATTGTCAAGGAGGGATTTGAAGATGGCTGGAACATCTTCGTCCTTGAAGGAGTACTCTTTTTGAGGCCTCTGATCCGAAGTTTTCTGTTGCCTCCGGGACTGTTGTTGCGACGTTTGATTGGCATCAACAGCTGCTGCAGGTGTTTTACCCTTACCACGGGAGGCAAAGTTCGAGTTTGGAGGATTGGTCGTCGATCGACTCCTCTCGGCCTTCTTCCTTCGGAGGAAGCGTTCGGCTTGTTCCCCTCGGACCTTCAAGTCTTTCCAAGTATTGGACGGTGCTGTCCCTATTGCTTCCAACACGTCCAATGCGAGGTTGTTGTGGCAAGTTTGGAGAATGAACTCCTCAGTGATTGGGTCCCGACAATTTAACGCTTTGTTCCGGAACCTTTTGACGAAGGTTTCGACCAACTCCCCGTCCTTTTGTTTCTCGTCGAGCAACGTTCCGATGGATATCTCGGTGTCGTCGTCGAAGAAGTTAGCGAGGAATTTTGTCTCCATGTCGTCCCAGCTATGCACGCTTCCTGGCTTGAGGCGGCGATACCAATCGAAGGCGGCTCCGCGAAGAGTGCCAACGAATGACCGCACCATCAGAGGCTCATTGCCGGAGATAATACCCAGGTGCGATTTGAAATAAATCAAATGCTGGGTGGGGGAACCTTTCCCATCGAACGGCGTGAAGTTGTTTAGACTGAACTTCACCGGATAGGGGATTGAATCCCACTCCCTTGGGTATGGACAAGGAATGCCCGTTTTCTTCACCTCTTGAGCTGACATCAAGGTATTGATTTTGCTCTCGAGGCTTTTGATCTTCAAGTTTTCACTTGTATCTTCGTTGGCATCCTCATTACCACCCCCTGCGTTGATGGGAGGGTCATCAGCATTGCGAGTTTCATCCGTATCCGTATGCTCAACTTCTTGAACAACCTGATTACGATGGCTTGGTTCATCTTGCTGGTTCCTCAATGCCTGGATTTGCTGCTCATGCATTTCCTTCATAGTCTGCATGGCCATCTGCATCTCGAGCCTGAAGGTCTCCTGTTGTTTGGCCATGGCTTCTTCAAGCATCTTGGCCACTTGTTCCGCGCTTATCATGAATGACTCGCGGGGTTCTCCTTCGCTGGATACAGTGTTGTCAGACGCAACCGCAGAGCAAGCATCTGATTCTTCATCTTCTGAAAGTGGTCTTGTCCGAACCCTACCATACGTCCTTCGTGTGATGGCTCCGAACTGCAAACGGGTTAGACGCTGGGATGCATTCAGAATCGACTCGAGATCATCCCGTGCCAATGTTCCCTTGTTGGTCATATTAGCGGTGACCCTTGAATATTCACCGTCTTCAACCACCGTTCTTCTTCATCGGAAACACCTAGGCCTTGGTTTTGGCGTTTCGGTACTGAGCCTCTCGAACACCGAGACTCTTTCGGGGACCGTCTTAGTGCAATTACACTGAGATAATACCGCCCGAATGAGTTTGGAACAGGGACACTGAGCTTCGAGCCTACGAGGACTTCTCTTTCTGGCTCTGTTCGTACCCCCAGCACGATAGTATAGCTCGTCCGTATGAAAGTCGGAGCAACCTATCGCGTGTTGGCACGATTTCCCAGGTATAACGTTATCGTCATCGGACGACAACGTTTCCTTCTGAGAGCGAATTACCTTATTTTGACTTTCGAGAGTCACTCGTCTCGAAACGTGCCTTTATGGGCGTGAATCTTCGACGAGCTTCTGGACTTCGATGCGCAAATTGGCACGCGCAGTAGCCTTGAACTCCTTGTCATGTTGAGGGTTGTGTCGACCCCCAGCATGTTGATTAGTTCGGAGCTGTCTTAGTGGACCCAAACGATCTTGAATTGGAGCTTTGCCTCTTTCATCGGGAATTGGACCGAGGTGTTCCAAAATTGACCTCCTTCTTCGGGATGGTTCCGCAGGATCTCCCGGAGCAATTGTAGGGATCATCGGCGATTTGAGTTGGCTCGCCGGAGATTGAACCTGCTTCGAAGGCTGTAACGATTGTGCCTTAACCTGAATCGCCGTTTTAGATTTCGGCCTCCATACTTGGCGGGTTGGGGGCGGTTTCTTTGCCACCTCCTTCTGCAGCCTTCTACGGGCTTCTTCAATTTGAGCCCGTGCCTGCGCTGATAGTGCGCGGCGCTTGCGAATGCGCTCCTCCAGCATTGATCGGTTCCGTTTGATGCGGATCCATTCGTCCGTTGGCGGCTTGGAGGAGTTACCATTCATCGGTCGTTGAGGCCGTTTACCTCTTCTGTTCTTCAGATCCGCCTTGTAACAGACTCCGTCCACGGATTCCATCGCCTTTGCGAATTGTTTCGCAAGCCGTTGACGTTGCCTTTGGCGGGCTCTCTTCGAGAGAGTCTTCACGCCTTCTATGGCAGAAGAGTTGGCCAGAGCAGATCCGACCTGGTTGGAGGTTGGTGGAGCTTCACCCAATGCAACTTCGGCATCAATTGGGGTGAGATCTTCGTTGGTATTCTCAACTTCTTCATACCAACGGATCTTTCTCCTGGAGGGGGACTTCTTGGACTTGCGAGGGGAGGTAGATCCGGACGAGGATGACAGATACTCCTCGAACTTTTGTTGGTCAAATTCGTACTTGACCTCCTCCTCGACCGGGATCGGGATCCGCGGCTGCGACACAACGATCTCGTCGGCGAGATCGGTGGCTCCCACTGTGGTCGCCAGATTGTTCGCGGGAAAATTCGTGTTCTTCTTCATTGATTCCATTGTACACTTTCGTAATAGTTTATCGATTACAGAAATCCGGTCTTTTTATAAGATCCGGTTACAATGAAAAATCAAAATGAAATGAAAAAGATTACAACTTTCCTTTGAACAGATCGCGAGCTCCTGTTTTGCGGTCACTCGCTTTGTGTGGGTTCTTTGCCTGCGCCGGGGTTATTTGCCGTGGACCACCGTGAGATCTCGATCCGGTCGGATCTACATGATATGACGGGTATTATCTCACGAAGGAAATAATAGCCGAGTGGGGTACTAATTCACCAAGGAAATAGTAGCCCAAGTGTCGAAATCGACCAAGCGAATTCGAGACTCTTCTCGGGATCTAAGAACCAAGCTTAGATCCGGAGGAAAATCGTGTAGATCTCAGATCCGGTCCCTCTCGAACTCTTGCCTTATTTGGCGTGGATGATCGCCGAGCACCGGATCTGGAAGTCCAAGTCTTCAATCTTCTAAAGCTCCAATCTTTTTTAGATTTCAGATTCCAATCCGGCAGAGCTTCGACCCTCCAAAATCCAACCTCCTCACCAAATGAACACAAGGCCTATTTATAGGCACTCAGAACTGTGCATTTGCACAGTTCTGGGCCTAGCCACCTGTGGGTGGCTCGGCCCTGGCCGAGCCCCCTTAGGCGGGTTTTCCAGTTTCCGTCGTTCAGTTTGTTGTTCAGGTTCCGTCGTTCGGGTTCCGATTCGTTGTTGATTTGGACTTTGATTCAGTTGTGTGGTTGACTTGTTCGGATTCGATTCGTTTTGATCCGATTCCAAATATGGCAGTAAACCCACTTTTGAGTTCGAGTCCGAAACCAATCTTGATTCGATTCATTATATCACCGAGTTCGCTCTTGTTTAGATGACTCGGTGATTCCCCAAAACGTTGGTTTGATTCCGCGTGCGAGTGGATGTATTCCACTGCTTGGGTGCGATTTGTTGGCTTCGTCGCCTCGTTAACCTGCTCCGTTGCGTATGGCTTGGCTTCGGCGTTGGTGGGATAACGGTCGTGCTTGGATACGTCGCCCGATGGTTCATTTGTTGAATCGGCATCGTCGAGCTGTATTGTGGGACCTATAGGCAATTTTATACGCCTACACTATCGTGCTGGGGGTACGAGCAAAGCCAGAAAGAGAAGTCCTCGAAGGCTAGAAACTCAGTGCCCTTGTTCCAAACTCATCCGGGCGGTATTGTCTGAATGCAACTGCATCAAGGCAGTCCCCGAAAGAGTTTCAGTTTTCGAAGGGCTTAGTACCGAAATGCCAAAACCAAGACATAGGCGTTTTCGGTGAAGAAGAACGGTGGTCGAAGATGGAGAATTTCCGAGGGTCACCACCAATATGACCAGCAAAGGAACATCGGCTCAGGACAATCCCGAGGCGATTCCAGAGGTGCCCCGACGTGTAACTCGTCTGCAGTCCGGAGCTATCATTCGTGCAACGTATGGTAGGGTTCGGACAAGATTACCTTCGGGAGATGAAGAATCAGATGCCGGCTCGGCAGTTGCATCTGACAATACCGTATCCAGCGAAGGACAACCCCGCGAGTTATTCATGATAAGCGCGGAATAGGTGGCCAAGATGCTCGAAGATGCCATGGCCAAACAATAGGAGGGCTTCAGGTTCGAAATGCAGATGGCCATGCAGAATATGAGGGAAATGCATGAGCAACAAATCCAGGCACTGACAAACCAATAAGGCGAACCAAGCCGCCGTAACCAGGTTGTTCAGGAAGATGAGCACACGGATACAGATAAGGCTCGCAATGCTAATAATCCGCCCGTCAATGCAGGGGGTGGTAATGAGGATGCTAGTCACAATGCACACTTCCACCTCAGAATCGTGCTGACGAAAACACGGGTGAAAATTTGAAGCTCAAAAACCTCGAAAGCAAGATCAATACGTTGATTTCCGCTCAAGAGGTGAAGAAAACGGGCATTCCTTATCCATACCAAGAGAATGGGAATCAATCCCATATCCGGCGAAGTTCAACCTAATCAACTTCACGCCGTTTGATGGGAAGGGTTCACCCACTCAGCATGTGATTTATTTCAAATCACACCTAGGAGTAATCTCTGGCAATGAGCCTCTGATGGTGCGGTCATTCGTTGGCACTCTTCGTGGAGCCGCCTTCGATTGGTATCGTCGCCTCAAGCTAGGTAGTGTGAACAGCTGGGACGATATGGAGACTAAGTTCCTCACTAATTTCTTCAACGACGACACCGAGATATCTATCGGATCGTTGCTCGATGGGAAATAGAAAGACGGGAAGTTAGTCGACACCTTCGTCAAAAGGTTCCGGAACAAGGCGTTGAATTGCCGGGACCCGATCACTGAAGAGTTCATTCTCCAGACCTGCCACAATAATCTTTCGTTGGACGTGTTGGAAGCAATGGGGACATCACCGTCCAAAATGTGGAAGGATCTGAAGGTCCGTGGTGAACAAGCCGAACGCTTCCTCCGAAGGAAGAAAGCCGAGAGGGGTCAATCAACAACTAAGCCTCCGAATTCTAACTTCGCCTCCCGTGGTAAGGGCAAGACACCTGCAGCGGCTGTTGATGCTAATCAAACGTCACAACAGCTGTCCCGGAGACAGCAGAAGACTTCGGATCAGAGGCCCCAAAAAGAGTACTCTTTCAAGGACGAAGATGTTCCAGCCATCTTCAAATCCCTCCTTGAAAATAACAAGATCAAGCTGCCACCGATCACGAATCAGGAGGAAGCTGACGATACTGCAGATCCGAAGTACTGCGTGTACCACAAGAGGATCCTTCATCCCACTAAGGCCTGCTTTACTTTAAAGAATAGCATCCAGACCTTGGTTGAAGCCGGCGTCATAACGCTAGAGTAAGCCAGTTGAGAACGGCAACACTCTGATAAGTTTAAGAATATAAACTGCTTCTTAAGACTCCGAAGAGTATATGAGTATAAACTGCTTCTCAAACCTCCGACCGGTATAAGAGGTTAAACTGCTCCCTGATACTCCAATAGGTATATGAGTCTAAACTATTTCCTTTCTTCCACGGGAAGTTCCTGGAGAGTGCCATGTGTGGTATTCTTAAGGATAACCCAATCATGTAGCCAATACAATGATAAACCCAGTTTCGCAAGAAAAGCTGGGGGTGGATAATTCATGTAACGGGAAGTTCCCGAAAGAATGTTACATATAATTTTCTTAGGGATAACTCGATCATTACAAATAAAATGATAAGCACTAAACCCAACGTTTACCTGGTCAAATCTTAGGACCACAACCAAAATCCCCTCTCGATTCCTCTAATGAATGAGAGGCCCACAAATCGAGCGATCAAACCTTCTTATAGTTAGGATCGTTTTAAACCTCCCACTTGGTCAAACCTTCCTACAGTTAGGACCATAACCAAAATCCCCTCTCGATTCCTCCAATGAACGAGATGTCCACTTTCAAATCGAGTGATCAAACCTTCCTACAGTTAGGGTCATCTCAAGCTCCCGCTTGGTCAAACCTTCCTACAGTTAGGACCAAGACCACGATTCACTCTCGATGAACGAGAAATTCATCTTTAGTTCGGTAATCAAACCTTCCGACAGTTAGGGTTATCCGAATCTTTTCAATTCTCGGAGTGGAGATCCCACTCTCAGTTTCACCTTTCCGGAGTCTGGGGGTGGAGATCCCACCTCGAGTCTCCTTTCCAACTGGGAATAGAATATAAAATTCTTCCTTCCTTGTATTCGGGTTCGCCTTCACCCTAAAAGAAGACCGGGAAATAGAATATAAAATTCTTCCTTTCCCACACCAACCCTTTCCAAGAATTTATCAGTTTAGGATCCATCTTAGGAAGTTTATCCTGAATCCTAAGCAGGGATAAGTCTGCGCCTAACACGCGCTGCCGGTTTAGTCTTTCTCCGTAGAAGAAGACACCAGAGTTTAATTCTGGGGTATTTTATCCTGAAACCTAAGCAGGGATAAGTCTGCGTCTAACACGCGCCGCCGGTTAGTTCTTAACCGTTAAAAAGAACACTCGCCCACATATTCAACATTGTGGCAGGTTGTTATTAATAACACCAAAATCCACGCCTTACACACGTGGGGAATTTCATCCTGAATCCTAAGAAAGGATATGTCGATGCCTAACACGCGCCGCCAGTTTAGTCTTTTTCCGCAGAAAAAAGGCACCAGAGTTCGATTCTGGGGTATCTTATCCTGAAACCTAAGTAAGGATAAGTCAGCGTCTAATACACGTTGCTGGGTAGCCTATTCCCATAACAATGGCGAAGTCTACGTATTCAAAGTCGTAGCAAAAAGTCTAAGGGAGTTCATTCCATTAGCATAACGTCACATGCGGAACGGATTTAGACAATCTGCATGCTAGCCCGACTCAAACGGTAGTCGGTAAAGGCTAATCAAATCCGTTGAAGGCTGGGGTTTAGCCAAAAATCCTAAAGTCAACGCCTAACACGCGTCGCCAGGTAGCCTATTCCCGTAACAAATGGTAAAGCCTATGTATTCAACATCATAGCACAAAGTCTAAAGGAGTTCATTCCTTTAGCACAACGTCACATGCGGAATGGATTAAAACAATCCGCATGTAAGCCCGATTCAAACAGTAATCGGTAAGAGCACGTCAAATCCGTTGAAAGCTGAGGATTTGCCAAAAATCCTAAGTCAACGTCTCATACACGTTGCTGTTTAGTCTTTTTATAGGAGAAAGACGAAGTCTACGTATTCAATATCGTAGCACTAAAAGAGTTAACTCTTTTAGCTTAACGTCACATGCGGAACGGACTTAAACAATCCGCATGCTAGCCCGACTCAAACGGTAGTCGGTAAAGGCTAATCAAACCCGTTGATGGTTGAGAATTTACCAAAAATTCTATAAATATGAGTCATTGACGCATCAATTCTATAGATTGGTCTCGTGACTCAAGTATCTGCCACGCTCCAATTCCTTAAGAGCTTAAACTGTGTATACTCCAGAAGACGTACGAGTATAAACTGTGTCGAACGCCGGACAACGCGTCGCAATGAAGCTTGAACGCCGGACAACGCGTCACAAGGAAGATCAAACGCCGAACAATGTGTTGCAAATGAAGATTCAACACCGACAATTGATGGTTAGCAAACTCGAGCTAAGAAGTCAAGAAATCGAGAATCGACTTCAAATTCCAAATTCCGATAGACAGTCAGACAATAAATGCAGCACCGGGACCCGTACAGACATTCGACAAAGCACCAAATAGCCTGGAGGACTGAAGGAATCAAGAATAGAAGCCATTCTAGATATCCCGTCATAACCAATCGAAGGATGGGACAATCATATCCAAAGTATTCCAGACTCTTCTATAAAAGAACGAGGCTAAAATACTTTGGAGGGGGTATCTGTAGGCGTATAAAACTGCCTATAGGTCCCTTAACACAGCTCAACGATGTCGAACCAACCATCGGGTGACGCACGCAAACACGATCGTTAGTCTGCAACACCGAAGCCAAGTGGTACGCGACGAAACGGAGCTACGAGGCTACGAGGCTAACGAACCGCACGCAAACAACGGAATAAATCCACTCGCGTGCGGAATCGAGTTAACGGGTTGAAGAATCAACGAGTCATCCAACCAAGGGCGGACTCGGACGAATCACGATCGAATCAAGATCAGTTTCGGACTCGAACTCAGAAGCGGATTTACTGCCAAATCAGGAACGGATTTACTGCCAAATCAGGTCAACGAATCGAGTCCGAACAAATCAACCACACAACCGAATCACGGACAGAACCGGAAAATGGAAAACGATGGGAAACCCCAACACCTAGAGGGGCTCGGTCAAAACCGTGCCACCTCAAGGTGGCTCGGTGTGTCGGCTACCTGTGCGCGGGCACAGTGAGGGTAGCCTATAAATAGGAGGGGCTATGTTCATTTTCAAGGGTTGGAAAATTTAGAGAGGCGAAGCTCTGCTGGATTCAAGGCTCAGAACTTAAAAAGATCCAAGCTTTGGGACTTCGAGGACTTGCTCATCTAGATCTGGTGCTCGGCGATCGTCAACGCCAAATAAGGCAAGAGTTCGAGAGGATCGGATCTCAGATCTACGCAGGCATACTCCGAATCAAAGCTTGGTCTTTGATCCCGAGATTTGGGCGATTATTTCCTTGGTGAAATAATCCCCCCGGCTATTATTTCCTTCGTGAAATAATACCCGTCGTACTGCGTAGATCCGACCGGATCTAGATCGTGCGGTGGTCTACGGATAAACCCCGGCGCAGGCAAAGAACCCACGCAAGCGAGCGACCGCAAAACAGAAGCTCGTGATTTGTTCGACACAAAAGGAGAAAGTTGTAATTTTTCTTTTCTTTTATCTGATTTTCATTGTAACCGGATCTTATAAAAAGACCGGATCTTTGTAACTCAAAAAAACTGTTATTCAAGATAGCAATGGAATCGATGAAGAAGAACACGATTTTCACCGCGAACAGGATATAATTGTTAATAAGTTTTAAACTAGCATTAATATCGGAGTAGATTAGCAAATACCCTATTCACTCCCCTCTAGGGTAATTTCAAAGCGGAACTGTGGCAGTCAAAAAGAATGTGTAATGACGTCAGCCACGTAAAATCTAACATGACTTTTCGGTTCCCTCATTTAATGCACACTCACGTCTGTCCAAGGCTTCTCTCACTTCACTCAAACCCGGCCCAAGCTGAATCCAAGCGAAAGAGGATAACTGTTATAGTGTTTTCAGTCACCAAACTACGGCCTTTGCCAGCAACGGACAGGTGCCCCCCTGCATGCACCGCCTAAGTCAAATTAATGGTCAAAATAACTAAGGATCCTGACATAGCCGACCCGTCGATTTGACATCTCCTTATGTCGACACGAATGGTGGTAGTTGTTAATCTTGTTGTTGAAGATGACTCGTAGCGAGCCCACTCGACTAGTTACTTGATGCCTTGCGAGGTCAACTCGAAAGACGTTACTTCTCGACGAAGCTAAAGGTTAACTTCAGCCTCGAGCCTCTCCTGCTGATAATATGTCGACGTCGCATTTAATGCTTAGCAGGCGCATCATACCTCTAGCCCCGATAGTTTTTATGAATCGTTGGACCACATTAGCACTGCCATGCCTCCGATCACTTCTTATTTAATGCTGAGGTGATCTCTCCTCCACTCGCCGACCGACACGTGTAAAGTAGGAGTTGACGTAGCCGCTAACCCATACCTACTCACCGCCATCCTGTGCTTAGCCGAAGTGTCCATTCTACCCTTCCATCACCACTACAAATAGAGGTATAATTCTCAATATAAAAGGAATTTTGGAATATCTACTAATAATACTGCACTACACACAAGAATTCTCACATTTCTTCATTTTACCCACTCAAGTTCACTAGCTGACTTGATCTTCAGAGGTACAACAGGGGTGTTAGACCCTAGAGGGGGGTGATTAGGGTCTTATGCTAATCTAATCCGATTTTATGCTAATTAAAATTAATTAACAAGTTATTCTAGCAAGTATGAAATACAACAATATATATGAGCTAGGATAAGCAATATGAACAACAAGATATATCCTAACAAAGAGATATAGGCAATATATGATATATGCAAGGATATGAAACTAACACAAGGGGTAAACAATATCAACTAGATAGTGGATCATATAAATAATAAGCTATGGACGATGGCGACAAGAAATATAAACATAAGATAAAGTACGTCAAAGCAAACTCAAACATACGATATGATCACGGAGTTCGGACCTTCCGTCCTACGTCTCCGCTCCCCACTCCCGGGGAGAAATCCACTAACACAACCGGGTTTTCTATGTTCACCCGAATAACGTTTACAACCACACTATGCCGGTTTTCAACGTTCACCGATCAACGTCCACTCCTCATACTCGGTTTTCTAGCTAACCGAAAACTTTACAATCACCACTCTTGCAATCCCACTCTACATCCTCACAAGTGTTAGGCCTAGCCGTGTCTCCCTCAAGTGCTCGGTTACAACCTCTCCCTAGGTTCGTCAACCGACGTCACTCCTCTTGGGACAATCCCCGACTCTCACCACACACTCCTCTCGGTGTACAAGTGTATACAAAGTGTATCCTCACAATTAAGCACAATATAACAATGATTGTTCTCTAATATGGATGAGAACACAATGAAGGCTTACACTCAAAGTTACAATCTCTCACCAACCCAAATATACTATGAATAAAAATACAATAAGCTCATGTGGGTGTGTGTAAACAATGAGTGAAATCAAATCAACTAAACTCAATTAAAATCTAGCATATAGAAATTATGAATAAAATAATAAATAGCTAGAAATAGAGTTTAGAGATTCTTCTCTGAACAACAAGATGGAGAGTTGAAGATTGAAGCCCAAAACAAGCAGATAATCTCCTCCACTTGTGAAAACTTCTTCACAAATAAAACAAACACTAAAACACACTTAAACCCTTGTTTAAAACGTGTTTAAAAACTTCTTGAATGCTTGTTGAGAACTGAGATCAAAGGGGTATTTATAGCCTCCCAAAAACCTCAACCAAAACCCTAAGCAAAAGACAAAAAGCCCCACAGAATCGGAAATGAGATTCTGTACAATATAGCCGTTGGGCTGAACGGCGGTCAACCGCGAGCAACAAAAAACAACAGAGAATACTCCAGAGAGTTCGACGGTCGACCGTGGCGGTCGACCGCGAGAAATTTTCAGCCGACGGTCGACTGTGGCGGTCGACCGCGAAAGTTTCTGCTGCCTACTATGCAAAGGACTCAGGCGCGGTCGACCGTGGCGGTCGACCGTGAACTGATACATAAAAATAAAGTTCTGAAAACTATTTTTCTGAATTTAAAACACTATTTAAAAATATCAAATAAATTCCAAAAAATGTAAAACATTGGAGAATGATTGTAGACATGATAATAAACATGCTACAATGACTGGTTTCTAAAAAGGACTTCCCAAATAAAAAATATCATTATTTTACAAAATAGTTCAAAACATGAAAATGTAAACACATGAGTTTGATGTTTTGACCTAAATTAACTTTTGAAACTTTGCAAAATGATTATGTAGATTTAATAAAATATGTATATGATTATTGTTAAGTCCAAAAACTAAGAATATAATATTTTTACAAATATAATAGAAAATGAAACATATGAGTATGTATATGAAAATATATTTGTTTCATATCTAAGTAGTTAAACCAAATCACAATAATAAATATGAAACATGTAATTTCATATTTGTAAACATAAAAACCCAAAACCATGCATGTATATATATAACTATATATATACATAGAAACCAAATACGTGCGTGTATATGATATTGAGCTTAAGGTATTGAACACACATAATATAAATCTAAACTAATATACCCAAGAAATCTAGATCTTCATTGTAGCTCAACTTGGTACACGATGCGGATGAAGCGGAAACTTGAATCTTTAACTTTGAATAGCGTAGGCTTCACTCCACAATTCCGCCAACCTCCATTGGATATAATCGTTGTGGCGTGTAATGACCGTGAATTTCAAATACTGGTTTAAATAATTTTTTTAGTATTTTAATATTAAAATTTATTTTAAAAAGAGTATTTATATTTTTTCCTAAATTTCTAGAATTTTCTATGATTGAAAAACAAGACCATATATTTATTTTAATGATTTTGCTAATTATAAAATTAAATTGTTGCAGTAAAAACTTTATTGTTATGCATTATTATTGTTGTTAATTGTAATTATTATTATTATTGTTTGTATTATTAATTATCTTATATTTATTTTTAGCCTGCACCCTTATCCCCTACCTCTATTTATAGCTATCAGCTGATCAGCACAATAGTCAATCTGTTAGCTAGCTTTTCTCTAGGTTCCCTTATATTAGTCATTCTCTCTCCTATCAATATTTCTCTCTCTCTTTCTCTAATAATTCATTCTCTCCCCTACCCCACTTCCCTAATTTCCTCCCCAAATCCCGCACTCCTCTCCCTCGTGTCCCGCTCCCTATAGTCTCTCTCTTCTTTTCTCTCTCTGTCACTCTCACACTCTCTCCCCTCTATTATTTCTCCTCCCCCTCTCTCTTTTTCTCTCTCCTTCACCTGCAGCCAACTCCCCGTCCCTTCACCATCTCTCTCACTCACTCCCTTACTCTCACATTGCTCTCTCTCTCTCACCTCATTATATCTCTCCCTCTCTCTCTCCATCATCATCACCTCCACTCCCTCAAGTCGACCGTAGAGCTCCGATCTCCGAGCTCAGCCCAGCCAAGAACGCCGCCGGCCTCCACCTCGTCGAGCGCTGCCGATGAGCCCCACGCCCAGCCGCCCTCCACCGCCATCTGCCTCAAGCTCCAGCCGCGGCCACCACCAGACCCGAACTCCTCTTCACTGCCCAACAGCACTTGAGCCAGCCTCCCCGCCGCCCTAAGCAGCCCAACCCACCGCCGTCGACCTCCCCCTCTCCCTGCCGATGCCTAACCACCATTGACAGCCTGAGCTCTGCCACCCCGAGCCCACTCGCTGCTCGTCTGCCCCATCTCCCTTCCATGCTCACCGACCAGTCCCATGACCACCTCAGCCAACCTCTAGCAGTGCCGCCGCCCTCCGAGCTCAGCCCTGAGCTCGCTGCCACCGCCAACCCGAGCCCCCTCTTCTGCTGACCGATGACATCAGACCTGACGCAGCCACCCCCTCCTCGAACCCACTCACCGATGCTCCACCCAAACTCCGATCGCCTGAACCGTCACCGCCTTGACCTTCACCCCAGCCGCCCCGAGGTCGCCGACCAGTCCTCCGCCGCTGCTCTCTAGCACCTCCCCGAGCTCCTCCATCGCTATTGAGCTCACCGCCAACTAGCGCCTCCATCGTACGCCATGTGTTCGATGATATGCCAACGCAGGTCCAATTGCAGAATCGCACACCAACAGCCCCTGTCGAACCCCGTTGAGCCCTCAGTGATGACAACCACAGTCGTTGCCATCCCCTACAACCGCGTCGTTCAGATTCGCTGCTCCCTTTCAGACCGTCGTACCGCATCCACAGCAGCATCGCTGCCTCGTCATCAGGCCCCCTGGCCTCGTAGGCAAGATCCCTATTTCCCGATCGTATTTCATTACAATTTTAGATTTATCGTAAATTATTTATATGCAAGATCCCGCTCCTTTTGACTCGTCATTTCCAATTTATATCTGTCGTTAATTAGTTGCATAGATTAGATTATGAATTGTTATTATCTGCGTGAGCTTGTTGATGAATTGGTGAATTATCTGGTTATGTTAATTTATAATTGTTATTATCTGTGTGGGTTTGATGAATAATATTGATTTAAATCATAGTTATGTGATAAATAGTATTTTCGAAAAAATGAGAATTTATTTTGATAACGGAATCATTTTGGAGAATTTATAATATTTAAAAAGAATTTATTTTGAGAAAAAGAATTATTTTAGAATAATAATTGATGAGAAATAATTTTAAAGAATTTATCCTAGGAAAGAAAATATTTTGGATTATTATAATGAGAAATAATTTTTAAAATAAATTATTTTGGGAAAAGAATTATTTTCTGAAGTACGTAGTTGCTGTTCATGATTACATTTCATGTTTTGTGAATATTTTACTATATTCGACATGTCATGATGTGGTTGCGTGAAATTAATGTTATTATTATCTCGTTGTTGTGTTTGAGAACCGTTAGTAGTTCATGTCCTTAGTTGCCTAGCGGGTCGTGTACAAGACCTAGATACCTGTGTATTGTTGACTTAGAAAAGCAAGATGAGTTGGGGTGGGAAAGTCCATGTTTATGTAATCGGATAAGACTGTTGATATATCTTCTAGGTTTGTACTAGTGGATCGGTGTCGCCACTGGGGTTGGTTGGTTAAGTCACAGTGGATCGGTGTCGCCACTGGGATTGGTTGGTTTGTTGAGTCACAGTGGATCGGTGTCGCCACTGGGGACTGATTGGTTGGGTCAAAGTAGATCAGTGTCGCTACTTTGATTCCTGAATTTATTTGATGGGATGCACGTAGGAGATATGTGAACAGTCAGTTATCCGATAATATGAGCGTTGACTCTGTGTGAGATGTGAACCAGTGACCTGTTTTAGGATGACTAGTTACATGACTTGTTACCAGTGGATCGGTGTCGCCACTAGGTGTTAGACCCTAGAGGGGGGTGATTAGGGTCTTATGCTAATCTAATCCGATTAAATGCCA
>BQKN01000331.1:579736-596035 GCA_022839385.1 Asparagus kiusianus
TTGTTCACGTTCCGATTCCCGGGTATTTTGGGAAGCGGGGCGTGACAAAGGCCAATAATATAAACACACACACACACACACAAACACATAGACGCACGCGAACGTACATGCACACATTATCAATTCCCCACCAACAAAAAACCTAGGGAAATTCAACTCCTAAGAAAATCATTACCTGAAACTTCCTCCCTCCGTACAACCTGGTGATCATCTCTTTATTTTCAATCAAAATTTTCTCTTCCTAAAGCATCATCAAAGCCAAGAAAAAAAATCCAATCTAGGTATATTGGTGTTCTCGAGGTTTACATTTACCCAAGAGACCTTATTCATGGCTATATATGTATGAAAAAAGTGAGAGGAGACAATAACAACAAATAACGTTTGTTGTTCATCATCTAGATAAATATTGAGTTACCATACTCATTTGAGTCACTATGCGCATCCCAAGTCATCGTACTCAACTCTTAAGGCACCAATGTTGCCCCGAGCCACCATAATCAACATCAAGCCACCGTACTCACCCACAAGCTATCATGCTCAAGCTTAATCCTGTTTTGCCTTCTTTACCTCCTAAAATAATTTTATATAATTAAGTAGTTTCAAAATTGTCATGTTAACCATCCAATTGGGAAATTCTTTAAAAAACATACTAAGCCTTAGATAACACTTTGTTATTACATAATTAAGCAGTTAGTAATTTCACATCTAATTGCAGGGAAGAGAAGATTTGTTTTATCAAAAACTTCAGATAGAAGAAAAAGTTTAGAGAGCGATTGTAAACTTATAGAGAAGAAATGGCAAGTTAGGGATCTGCATGATTGAATGTAAATTTTAGTTTATTATTCAAGATTGATTTTTGGTATTTATTCATGAAATTATAATTTTTAAAGACCTGACTGTTAGTCTTCCCTGTAACAAATTAGGAAAATCATATCTTATTAAATTTTTAGTAAAATTATATATCCATCATCATTCAATGTCCTTCTGAATTCTATAAGCTTATTTTCTCTATTTATATTGTACATTAAAGCTGCATATTTTTGTTTCATATTACTAACAAAGTTAGTATTTTCAGGTCAATGAAGAAGCATGTGAAAGATGCAAAATAAAACTTGAGTCAAGCTAATCGTCTGTTGTTTTTATGTTGTTTTGATTATGTTATTGTTAATTTTATATTATCATTAAAGGAAAACTGTGTAGCTATTTATGTGTACATATTCTGAGTTATATATACCTTTAACAGTAAAAAAAATCTATAAAAAGCTAAGATACATGATATTTTACCACATGCAACGCATGTGCATCAAAGCTAGTAACGTTAAAACGAAAGAAAAAATAGGATAGTGGAAACATAACCCTACCAAAAATAGAGTTCAAATTCAGAAAAAGCCTTTGTGGTTTGCCCTGCAAATTTATTAAGCCATCAATCTATTATTTCAATCTATTAAGCCCCTATATTTTTAATTTTGAATCTATTTAGCCCCCGTGGTATTTCTCTATAACTAAGGAAGGGTGTTTTTGTCTTATTGAAATTATTCTTTTTTTTTAGGGAAAAGGATTACTTTTCCCGTCATTCCTATTTGCTCTTTGTTTGTCTATGTTCCATATTATTTTTCCGCCAAGCTTCATAATTTAACATCAATGTCTACTTCAGCCAACTTCACCAATAAGTATTTGTTTCCATCTTCTTTGTTTCTTCAAAAGTTGGTTCCTTGGCCACAAATTCTTCCCAATAAAAACATATTATCATCAAACATAAGTAACAGCTTGCAAATCGAAAAACATATAAATAGACATCCTCTAAACAAATGCACATGAGTACATGTTCTAATCCCATTTATTAAAACCAAATGATCATTTAATTCAATTGCACTGAACGTGGATCTTATAGGTGAAATTCAAAGTAAAAAAGCTTACAATAAAAGAAATAAGAAAAAGAAGCATACTCATAATCAGAGGATTATTATCGCTGCTACCTATAAGGGAATGAATATGTAGGAAAAATATTAATTTTCTTAAAGAAGTTGAAACTTCATTGCAAATTCTATTTTCACATCAATTTCTAACTAATGTCACTTGCATCAAAAACATGGATGCAGATTGATTTGGCCAGTTAAAGAATCTCAAAACACATTCTTACACAAAAAAAACCTCTATAAAAGGCCATAGCAAGAAGAGGCAAATCAAAAATATCTACTAAAGTTCATAAATAACATAAATATTAAACATTAAAGGTTCATAAGGAGACTGACAAATGCTAAACTCTTGGTGCTCTGCTCTAAATAAGTTTGCTAGCTCTTTTTCTTGATAATGTTGGGTTTGAAGGAGGTTGCTCTACTTGTGTCACACATTGTCCATCTTCTGGTCTAATAGAAACATTAAATGAATATCTTATTACTTGCATTTCTATTTGCTCCAGCCATTGCTCCTGCCCCATCATTTTTCTTGAGTGGACATATTCTTTGGTTATGTTGCAGACTTTACGAGTAAGTGTCTAACCCTTTCTTACCAGCTTTGAGACATTGGCAATTGTTTTTTCAGGATCTTCTCTCCTCTTCTTATTATTTTCTTTATCCTTGGACTTTTCCTTCATAGGTGGCAACAAAAGGTTGAAGTTTTGAATGAGGCCAATGTCTCATTCCTCTGATTTGATGCAAAATTGGTGTGTAGGCTTGTATGTACTTTTCTTTAGTAAACCACTCTACAACAAAATCTTCAGGGTTGGCCCTCATCGCATAAATAACTATCACTGCATGGCAACAAGGAATTCCACTAACTCGCCACTTCTAGCAACTGCATTTTTTGGTATTTATATCAGTAGTAAACTAATCTCCATTTCAGTGGACTTTCATTTCTCCAACTCCTGATGGAATTGCTTTACAATACCTCTGACCATCTTTTACTACCTCAATCTTCTTTTGTATTTTAGGCATCAGCTTGAAATTTCTCTGGAATGCAGGCTCATTCTTCTTTTTTTCCAACATTTGCATCAAATATCTTCTAATGCACTCGCTTATGTTATTCAACAATATGTCACAACTTGGCTCCAAACCAAATGCATGTCTAAACCATTGGTGGACAGGCCTCGCATCCAACCATTCTCGTGCTTTAGAGTTATGAGCCTTGATTGCATCCATGTAGGAATCAAAATTAGCCTTCATAGTTGCCCTAGCAGCTCCCCATAGTTGATCCTTCAAGTACTTTCCCTAGACAGTGTACAATAATGAGTAAGTAATGAAAGTACCATAGAGGGGGGTGGATAGGGTATTTGCTAATCTAATATGATATTGATGCCAATTTAAAACTTATTAACTAATATATCCTAATGATGTAATATATAATAAAATATGCAAGGATATACAATTAAACAATGAGCGAAATAAACATGAACACAAGAACAAGAGAGATAGTGCACAAATGACAAACGCAAACATAAAGCAATTGATCATGGAGTTCAGTCAACCCACGACCTACGTCTACGCTCCTCACCCTCGAGGAGAATCTCCACTATCTCAAAAATAACTACACAATCGGTTTTCAATGCTCACTGATAGCGTTTACAATCTTACACAATTGTCAATACACAATACACTTTTCTAAGTGTTGGCCTAGCCTGTGTCACCTTCCTCAAGTGGTTAGATTTACAACCTCTCACTAGGTTTTATTACCAATGTCACTCCTCTCAGAATTGATCCTGTCTCTCACTAACCACTCCTCTAAGTGTCCTTGTGTATTACAACGTGTTCTCTCAACAATAAGGCTCAAATACTAAGGATTTGTTCTCTAACAAGAATGACAATAAAATTAAGCTCACACTCAATGAATCGCTCACCACAATCCAAAATATACTTAATGTGAAATATTAAAAGCTCAATAGGTTGTGTGTGCAATCAATAAGTAAAATGAAATATAAACTTAATTTAAAATCTAGCTTATAGGAATGATAATAAAAAATATAAATAGCTAAAGATTGAGTTTAGTAAAACTTCTCTGAAAACAAGAGAGATAGAGATATAAGAATTAAAGCTCAAAACCGAAATGATCTCCTCCTCTTGTGAAACTCTCTTCACATAAACAACACACTTAATTTTCTTTAAAAAACTCTTAACAAACTTGCAAACTTTTATTAAAAACTCTTCTTGGTTAGTTATAAGTATTGAGTATAGAGGGGTATATATAGGTTCTTAAAACAAAGCCCAAAACCAGAGAAAATCTCCCAAAACAACAAAATCCCTGAAAATCTGGAACTAGCTGTTACAGTACCCTTGGTAGACTGATGTACTGTTCAGTCGACTGGTGAGCTGACTGTTGGCTGAAACTAAGAAACTATCGGTCGACTGATGCAAATCATTGGTTGACTGAAAACACTATTCAGTCGACTGATCGAGGTCAGTCGACAGAGCAGAAACTTTTCAGCAATTACAGAGTAGTTCTTTAGTCGATTGATGCATAGTGTCGGACAACTGAAAACACTGTTTTAGTCGACTGATGAAGGTCGATCGACTGAGCAAAAACTTTTCGGCAATTGCAGACCACTTTATCGGTCAACTAAAAAACATGCACAACCCAGTTTAGAATAGTAATTCTGATTTTTAAAGAGCTTTTAAAAATAGCAAATAAATTTCAAAAATTATAAAACTTAGGAAAATATTTATAAACATGTTAGAAAATAAATTTTTAAAATATCATTTCCCGTTTGTGAAAACTCATTATTTTGCAAAATCTCAAAAAATACGGGTTCGTTTAAACACTTGATTTTGACAAAATGATTTTAACCAAGCTTTGAGATACTTTAAAATAGATTTATAGGCTTGAGAAGATATATAAAAACATGTCATTAAGTCTATAATCTAAAAATGGTGATAAATCAAAAATAGATTTATGTGTGTATGAATCTTGAGCTTTAACTAATATACCCAAGATGATTTGTGTATGAAGCTCGATCTGTGAATCTTGAGCTTTAAATCCACTCAACCTGAATACTTGTAGGAGAAAATAAAAAATACTAGAAAAAACGATTATAAATTATTTGTTAATCATCAAAACTAAATTAGATAGTAGGCTCATAAACATGAGTTCTAACAAATAAGCATTCATATAAAGCATTCATTTTGAGCATTAATGTAAAATAAAGTACCTTGAAACTCTCCTTAAAGTTTTGGTACAGATGCCTAACACAAAACCTATGAGCAGCATCTGGTTAAGAATCTCCTACCGCTCTAATTAACCCCTATACATGTACAACAACATGTTAGAAAAATATTGATTTATCATAGAACAATAAGAAAGATAACTTATTAACCAAATCATTTACCTTTTGTTTGTCACTCATATAAGTCCACCCTTGCCCATCTCCACCGCCAATGTCTGCAACCAATAATTCCATAAACCACTTCCATGTAATGGTCCTCTCACCCTCAACAATTGCAAAAGCAAATGGATACATACAATTATTGCCATCTACCCCACAAGCAAATGGATGCATACAATTATTTCCTCTCAAATGGCATGCATCTAACCCAATAAATGATCTACACCCATTTTTAAACCCATCCCTTAAAGCTGAAAAACATATATAAATACTTTGGAACCTTACTTTATTCTCTTATTCAGGGTAAACTTTCTTCACTTTCATTGTGGCCCAGGATTTGATTCAACTAAGTCATTACAATAATCATACAAATTTGGAATTGTTGTACTTCAGAACCATTAATTTTTCTAAACACATTGCCCTGGCTCTGTAGGTTGTACTCTTTGAGATTTGAAAATTGAATCTTGTTTGTATGTCTTCCATAATATCAACTGGCCTAGTGCCTTGTCTGCATAGTACTAACGTCTAGTGTCTTGTCTGCGTAGTACTAACTCAAAACAATTTTTTGCAACTAATTTAGCCATGCGTTGTGTGTTGTATTGAGTCCTAATGCAACTATGTTCAGCATCATACCTCTTTACTTGCAATGTTGTCTGATCTTCCCTGTGTATGGCAAATGCATATAATTGCCACTCACAATCACCCCAACATATCAACCTCTGTCTCTTTGATTCATTCTTTTTATAAGGCACACTATAACCTCCCTTCATTGCATAATGCTTCACTGCACTTTTAAATGTCTTTAAATCAGAAAATATTTGACCAACTTCAAATTGTGGTATTGGTCCATCATCAAAACTAAATTCAGGATATCCAACATTCTCCTGCTCATCGTCTGATTTTATGGGGATTTCAAATTGTCACTGTCTCCATAAGCAGAGTCAAAATCTTCTCTCATTGCACAATGTTCTTTACGTCATTCACTTTTATTTCTTGGTTTAGTCTTTCCTCTTCCTTTCTTCTTTCTCTCATTACCTCCTTCCCTAACTCCATCAACTGCATTCTTATCATTGTGGTTGTCCAGATTTATCACATTAGTCCCACTAATATTATCATCTCCAATTTGTCTACATCGGTCCAAATCTCCTATAATTTGATCCCAATCATAGTCTAGTGTCCACGTATCTTCACTCTGTATCAACACATCTTCTTTACTACTACCATTGTCATTACCTCTCGCCTCCATCTAAACACATTAGAAATACAAACAATAGAAATCAAGGCATAGTCGGCATACATTCAAAAACTTGCAAAAAGAAAAGGAATATGCAACATGAATTTAACCATATTTTATTTAGAAATATATTATCTGATAAAAAATATGACCAATTAAAACAAAAAATAACCTATAATCATATAACTTATAATAAATCATAATGAAAAATTTACCTTAAAAAATCATAATGAAAACTTGCATTATAATGAAAACTTCAGGAATATCATCATAATAAAAACTCTGATTTTGATAAAACAATAGAAAGAAAATTTCTTTGCTTTTTAGTTGAAATTCAAAACCAAATTGAGAACTTTAACATTGTAGCTATCAACAATGATTGTATTAGATGTACTGAAAGTCTAGCAACCTGGAAACTTACACTCTACACGTGAAGTCATCTAGCAGATGAAGAGTTCATGAAATAAAATTATGTAAAACCTATGTTATTTAAGCCCAGAGTTAAGAATTTTTCTCAATTAATCAGTTCAAATCAACAAGAATTTCTTTCAACTTTAACCAAATTAACAAATGACTAATAGAAATATACTAAGTAAAACTGAACCCAAAAATAAATGAGAAATTACCTCAAGATTGGGGTCTATAATGGATACAACACTGTGAATGAGGGCTTTAAGTGGGCTCTTGGACGACGATAAGAACATCAGTCTCCTTCAAAACAGGAACCCATCGCCAAGAAACATATCACATTCTGAGCTAGGGATTGAATTGTAAGCGGATCTTCTTATTAATGATGATTTTCATTCTTAAGTGGACACAGATGGTGAGGATTTTCAGAGGTTGAACTTTCATGCTAGTTGATCTCCATCAGGAGAGGAAATAAGCAGAAGAGATTTTGCCCTAATAATCTTTCCGAATCTCCTTGAGTGATCATAATATTCACGTGAGTTGCATGTGACTACTTTCACAATATTCCAACTTTGCCCTGATCGAAATTTTGATTTTGGTGGTGCTTGGGATGTTAAATCACCAAAGGGGCTGAATAGAATCAAAACCAAAACAATAGATGCTTATGAGACTGGAAAAATAGAATGAGGGCTTAATAGATTTATAGAGCAAACAACATGAGCTTATTTGAATATGAGTTCAACAAAAATACCAATTTTGTAATTTAGCCTTACAAAAACTAATGATTTCGAAATAATTATCCAACTGTGATAAACAATTTTCCACAATAAACCAATTTTCCATAAATATTCAGCTGAAGAAAAAAAAAGAACAAATTTTCGAATTAAACCCATTTAATTTTTTAATTATAAAAATCGATTCAATCATCTTTTTATTAGTAAAACCGACCCATTTCGTGCCACGTCAGCAGGGTGGCCACGAAATGGGTCGGTTTTTTTAAATGATGCCGCTAAATAGTCGGGGTTTCCAACTCCGACTAATTTAGACCCCTCTCTAATTGGTCGGGGTTGGCAACCCCGACCATTTGGCAGAGAGGTAGCTGATGTTTATTTCGCTACGACAAAATGGTCGGGTTTGGGAACCCCGACCGTTTCGTGTTCGTGCACAAAATGGTCGGGGTTCCCAACCCTGACTATTTGGCAGACTCTTTCAGCTGAACATAGCTGGAAATACGAACTCCGCTGGAAATTCAAACTCCTGTTGTTACATATCAATCCATACTGCAATCATAATCACAATAACACACATACCAATCAATAATCTCAAATAAAAATCCATAATCAATCGGATACATACCATGCAATTCACATACTAATAATCAATACTCAGTCGAATACATAATATTTAGTTTCAAACGCAAACATCCTATCAATACTCAATCAGATACATAATATTCAGTTTCAATCGGATACAACTCCATTTCCTCTCCCTCTCCCTCTTCCCCTCCCCCTCCCTTTCCCCCTGACATGTTCACCTTCGACGTGAGCTCGGATCAATTCCTCGTCCGGTTGTGTGTGAAGTTGGGAGTGCATGACATCCTCATCGACTCGAACCGACTGTGAAGTTGGGAACCCCGACCATTTCGAAATGGGCTTTCCAAATGGTTGGGTTACCAACCTCGACCAATTAGAGAGGGGCCTAAATTAGTCGGGGTTGGAAACCCCGACTATTTTAGCTTGTCCATGGCCAAATAGTCGGGGTTGCCAACCCCGACATAACTAAATAGTCGGGGTTGGCAACCCCGACTATTTAGCGGTGTCATTTTAAAAAAACCGACCCATTTCGTGGCCACGCTGCTGACGTGGCACAAAATGGGTCGGTTTTGCTAATAAAAAGATGATTGGGTTGATTTTTATAATAAAAAAATTAAATGAGTTTAATTCGAAAATTTGTTAAAAAAAAAAAAAAAAAACCATCCCTAATTACGAGCAAAAGCATAAACCCACTTCATAGTTGCCATCCTCATAAACGACAATCGAAAGATCCCCAGGCGGAGCACCGCATCCAAAACGCGATCCCCCCTCTCGATTCCGGTCACCTCCCTCATCATCCCTCCCCAAACCCTAACCCTCTCTCCTCCGAATTCCCTTCAATCATTCATCATCAATGGTTCACAGCGCCTACGATTCAGTCGAGCTCGTCAAAGCCTGCCCTGCAAAGATCGAAACCGTCGCCGTCTACGATTCAAAGCTCATCGTCGGATGCAGCGATTGCTCTCTCCGCATCTACGCTCCTCCCTCCGGCGACGACGGCGACGGAGAGATCAGGCGAGGGCTCTATGAGCTGGAGAAGACGGTGACTGGATTCTGGAAGAAGGCACCGGTGGCGATGGAGGTGTGCAGGTCACGTGACCTGCTGCTGTCTCTGTCGGAGTGGATTGCGGTCCACCGGCTGCCGAATCTTGAGACGGTGGTGGCGATCGCGAAAACCAAGGGCGGGAATGTCTTTAGTTGGGATGACCGGAGAGGGTTTCTTGCCGTTGGACGGCAGAAGAGGGTCGGAATCTATCGGCTTGATGGTAAATTTTTATTTATTTTTTTATTTTTTGTGATTTATTTTGTGAATTTTGATAGAGAGTACCGATAATCTGCAGAAATTTAGTGAATAATGCTAATATTAGATGAAGGTAAGCATGTGGAAGCCACAATCGCAAAGTGTGGTAGAGTAGAATAAGCTGATAGAAAAAGAAATTCTGTTGCCAAGAACTGATGTTCTTTCTGTCTCTCACTTTGCGGATCTTACACCTCTATTTACATTAAGTATAATAGCATTAGGATACCTAATGAAAACAGGGTTTTTAGGAATATGACAGTTGACACTAAAACAAGATAAGAAACTTTATACAACTAATTGTAGTAAAACTAAGAAACATAATCCTATATAAACGCATTAAAATCATGTTTCGGTTGCTAATTAGACATCATTTTGATTTTTGTTTGTTATAAAAAAGAAAAGATAAATGCTTTTCCTTACCTGAGAGACTGCAAGGCAAGCATAGTTTTGCTGAACTTTTGAAATATATATGTACATTTGGTATGGCAACATTTTCTGATTTTTTTTTCTCTTGTGACGTGACAACAATAATACATTCCCTAACCATTTGCAATACATTCCTTAGACCAGTTGTATATTTATTTGAGTCGGCACTGATTAATTCTTCTCTTTGCAATGAATTCATAGGCTTTACTTTAATTGTTGATAGGTGGTCGAGAGTTTGTGGAAGTGAAGGAGTTTGGCGTTCCGGATACGGTGAAGTCAATGGCCTGGTGTGGGGAGAACATATGTTTGGGGATTAAAAAAGACTACATGATAATGAACAGTATAACTGGGGCATTATCAGACATATTCCCTTGTGGGAGGCTTACTTTGCCTTTGGTTGTCCCACTTCCTTCTGGAGATCTACTTTTGGGAAAGGTATACAAATTTTGTTGCACGCAATGCGTGCATGATATGACACACCCTTGTGCATAATAAATAAATTGTTGAACACATTAATGATTGATATTAATACATGTATTACAAAATGTTCCACAAAATAATATAAACGTATGATATTTCAAAAGTAGTGTAGTTATGAAGTAGTGAATAGCTTGTTAGTTATGAGATAGTGGGGTTAGTTATAAAGAAGATTATTGTTAGCCTTTTTCCACATTTGTCTTTTGTTAAGCTGTAAATTATTGGAAATTGTATGGTATAATTTTGGGATATGTTTGAAATTTTCTCGAAGGTGACTTGTATGGGGGTAGAACACCCAAAAATACTTTTCTTAGATAATAGTAATAGATAGATAGTGCACATGCATTGCACATGGATATTTTTCTTTCATTTTTTAATTTTTTTTTCTTAGGCATGAACTATGAAGTGACTCAAATCTTCATGATTGCCAATATACCTCCAAATCTTCCATAATTGCATGTTTACCTTCTAAATCTTTGTAATTGTCAATATATCTCCTGGGAAAAGGAGAAAGACGAAGGAGTTGTGGTAGTTAGGAAGGAGAGGAGGGTTATTTTTGTCAACTAACTCATACACCATTAATATAGCAACAAAACTTTGTTGCATTTGGAACGTATTAGTGGAATGCATGTGTATTGCACATGGTAAAATAATTTTATTCTTTATTTTAGATTTAATATATTTTATGGTTATCATATAATACACTGCACCAAATATATTAAAAAATGAAAATTTTAACCTCTACTTAATGATGATAAGAAAGATTCTTTGTTTCCTTGAGCTACATCCTAACAGATATCATTTTCAACTTAAGTTTCAGACATTGGTAATACATGATTAACTCTATCTTTACTAGACCTGATCTCTTGCACAGTCAAACTTGACCGACCAAACGTAAAACTGTAGTTGTATGATAAACATTATTTTATTCACTGTAAGGTTTTAAATATCGGTTATCGGGGATTTATCAGACGGTTAAAATCCCATATCAGATAGAGGATATGTGGATATATCGAGAATAAGTAGTATTTATCGGAGTGGCCTTACCGGATGGTGATATACGTAATATAATATTCAAAAATGCAATCCTACCATACTTAATGAAATATAAACATACCAAAATGTAAATAATTATATTTAGGATCACGAACCAGTGGTAGAAAGTCGGGTCGGGTCGGGTTTAAAGTGCATCGAGTAGGTGCCTGTTGCCCGAAATCAAAACTCAAACCAAAGGCCGGTAATTCTGATTTTTGGGCCGATAATATCGGACGATAACTCACTTTATTGCTGCATTATCAACGATAAACATCCAAAAAAGATAACCGGTTTAAAATTGAACTTATCATAACTGAAGGCCCCCAAACCAATAAATCGTCGATAAGATCGGCTTATTGGCGGATATTTAAAACATTGTTCATGGTGAAGAAATCTTTGTGGGAGAAAGAAATTGGAATGGAAATAAACAGATTTATTGATATTTGGGCTGTTGCTTGTTCAAAGACATGCCTATATAAAGGCTTAAGCAAATTAATTACAGGAGAATTCTAGAATAACTCTTAACTAAAGATAAAGTAATTAAGATTTTATATACAACTCCTATAAACTCAAAGATACATAAATCAAAATTAAAAGTGATTTAATCAAATTTATCATATTTATAAAGATAAAAACTAACATGTAATTAAATTTGGATTAACTTTGAATTTATAAATAGAAAAGGTTGGAGGGCTCAGATAGAGGGCTTAGATTTCTTGATTAAATCTTTTTAATCAGATATTGTAAAGGAGTTTTTCCTATACCTGATCCAAACAAACTCTCCAGATACCTTCAGAACAAGGGATGTAATGTAGATCAAATCCAAGGTTAGTCACGTAAACCGACAAAAATTAGAGATGGGTTTTTGTTGTTTATATTAACTGTTTGATGGAATGCATGAGTGAGATGAATTCTGGTGGGTTGTTTGACTTTGTAATCAGATAATGTAAAATAGTTTTTCGTAACAATAACTGGATTTGTTTGTTGATGATAATAGAACTATCCAATAGCGTTTTTATACAGTTGCTATTAATGCACATTGTCCATCGTCTCAAGACTAAAGGTTTGATTTTTTTTTTGTATTAATTAGGATATGATGTGATAACAACATAATTTTCAAAAGGGTCAGTGATGAAAAGATTTTCTCAAACTCACATTTTTAAAGGGAGTATGATTATTATGGTTTAAACATTATTTATGTTGGTATCTTTTCTCTCTGCCTTATAAAATTTATAAAATAAGACACATTTCTTTAAGATTTTATTTGTAGAGCTGTAGTTAAAGAGAGATTCTTTATGAAGTTGCATGTTCAATTTCTCAAACTATTTTATCCATTTGCTCTTACGCTAGGTCCATAAAGATTATCACTTAAATTTTTGAGTAAAAATTATCATGAGCAGATGGTAGCTTATACCCCTAATTGTTAGGCCTAAAAAGGCAATGACTCTCCATGATCTTAAAGCCAAGCTAGACAACAGAAGAATTAGAGATTGGGTGAAAATTTAAATCTGATGCAAAAGGTATATGTCATTATTTTTCTTGTCAATCTAGCGATCTGGCTAACTGAAATCTCTCTGATTTTAACCTCATTCAACCTTTTCCAATCAGTAGATCAGTAAAACTACTCATTATTGATATGGTGAAGCTGACATACAGTTGCTTTCAGCTTTCATCTTGTTTGTTGGTTTTCTGCAGGAAAAGCTTCAGTTTTTGTAGATAAAATTCTTGCATATTAAATGACTTTTTCATGCTGATTTTTTTCTCTTAATTCCTGATGAACTTTTGTTTATAGGACAACATTGGGGTTTTTGTTGACCAAAATGGAAAGCTTCTACAAGATGGAAGGATTTGTTGGTCCGAGGCTCCTACATCTGTGGTTATTCACAAGCCATATGCTGTAGGTTGCTTATCAAAATATGTTGAGGTCAACACATCTCTCTCCTTGTTAATCATACATATTTCTTCCATCCAAAATTTATGCATGGTGTCATGTGATGTTAATTTATTTGCCTGACTATTTCTGTAGATCCGATCTCTTAGATCTCCTTATTCATTGATTCAGACAGTTGTACTGCGAGATGTTCGTCTTATTCTTCAAAGCAACAATTCTGTGATTGCTGCTTTAAGCAATTCCATTTATGGTCTGTTGCCTGTCCCTCTTGGTGCCCAGGTAGTTTTTAAAATAATATTTATGTTTGTGTTTATACCAAATTCTTCTCGAACCACTGTATGCATGATCACCTGAAGAACCATTACATGTCAAATGTCCAATTCTCTTCAAAAACTTCTATCAGTTTTCCTCTAAACTTTGATCTAGTTCAGTTAAATATAGCAATAAGGTTACGCAAGTACCTCCTAGTGTCATGTAGCCAAACGAGTTTTGCATAACAGTAGTTAACTTTTTCCGTTAATAAATAGTATGTAGCTGTTATATAATATGTCCTGCTAAAGTAATCTATGTCTTTAAAGGATATTTGTCACTCTTTTGGTCTTCACGAACAAGTGAAATAACATTTCAAGTTCACTTGAATATATTAGATGGTAATCTTGATTTTGAAGTAATATACTTTTGTAATCTGCAAATGTATTGGTGGATTCGGATAGGAATAGTTAATTTAGCCTTTGACATCTTTTTGGCTAAATTAAAAGACTTAGTTTTTTTTGTAGAAAACTACCCCCCGGATTTGTTTTATATCAACTTTTAACCACTAACTACGGAAATTTTCTTATTCATTCATGACACTAATAATCATTATCTAAAACATCACCCATAACCTTTCTTTATTGTAAAAGCCTATTTCCATCCTTCCTTTCTTCCTTATCCTCTTTCTTCCTATTCACACTCATTGAAACCCCTCCTGTTGAGACCTGAATACAAGCACTGCTCTCCAAAATCTTAAAGTCTAACACAAAAACTTTCCATTTTCTCGTTCTATCAAAATCCTTTTGCAGGCCTACCTCTAGACGCATGATAGGAGTCCCCCATTTTAAATTAGCATCTTTAATTTACTTTGGGCAAATGGCAAAGAAAAGAGGGCCTGGAATTGTTGGGAAGTAAGAAAAGGGAGGGAGGTGGGATTATCCCGAGTAGGAAGTAGTGGCGGAGAGTGATGAGGCTGGAATCCAAGGGCTAGGAATTGTCAGATCTGGCCATATGGGTTACCAACCATAGATCAAGGTGGACAGAAAGTTTTAGTAGAAAGGGAAGAAGGATTTCCACAAAGTAGTCTTCTTCTTATATGTTTAAAATAGGGGTTGGTTAACAAAATTGTAGAAAAGTTAAAATATGGCCCAACATCCGTCGATGTTGTAAACTGGATTGGAGGGATTCATGGAATTTTAGAGGAAATTGTGCGCGATAATCAACTTGGTGATAGTTTTCTAAAAGATATTTGAAGCTTCATAAAATTGCTTTGTAATTAAGCCCTTTTCCATGTATGCTAACTAGAACCTCAACAAGATTAGTTTTCAGATGATCACAAATGCTCATGTACCACTAGCTGGAAATGCAAAGTGATCAAGGCCTCATGGGTGTTTGGAGGAGCTTATTTTTCCATCAAAGGAGCTTTTAAATGGGCTTTTCTATATCTACCTGTTTGGTAGCATCCTATACAAGCTAGCTTAAGTACCATTTTAAAAAAGTTAGGATTAAATTTTGAAAACCTAGCGTATAAACTCGCCTAAATAAGCTAGGTTTGGGCAAGTAAATTAGCATTCTTCTCATTCAATTTTTGTAAAGTTTTATCATAAAAGTCAAAAGTAACATAGTCTAAAATCTTCTAAAAGTAAGCTGTTCCGAGCACCCTCTAAAGTGACTGACAGAGATGTTTCTTTTAGCATTTAAATCCTTGTGTTTAAGTGACAATGCAATCAATCTGTGGCATTCTTCTTATTTCCCACTGGTTTTGTTCATTTGCTTCCATATACCTGATCACTTCACCCAAAAATTTTAGACTGACAATTGCAGGCAAGAAAGGAACACTTGTTGAACAATTTTCGCATTTGTTATAATCCTCTCCTCCCCGTAGTCCCAACAACCACCCAACCATCAACAACACTTTGTACTCCTCAAAAAAAAAAAAAAAAAAGGAGGGGCCATAAGGCTATGCGGAAGGCTCCTGTCAGAAAGATGATTTTCTGAAAAAGAAGGATAACCTGAGTTAATAAACCTCTTGCCCTAAAGCTACGAAACTTGATATGCAGCGAAAAATGCAGAAGTAAACCATATCCTAATTATTCTAATTCAATTGACGATTTTAAACATATTGCAATTTGATTCTGTATTAAAAATTTTAATTTAATTATGCAAATTTCTATTCATGAAGTCAGTCACTAGTATTTTTGCTCAAACAATTTTTTACATTCTCATCATACTATTGGATGTATATGGTACCTTTGTTAAATGCATAAGACATACCTGTTGTAGCTATACTTATTCTTCAACAATTTTTTGAGGCTTGATGAGATGCATCAGTTATAGGATGCTCTGCATATTTACCAGTAAGGAAGCTACATTTTAGATCTCTTATTATCTGCTAGCCAATTCATTTTGAGGCAGTGGTCTACACCTTTGTTCTCAAAAAGACAAAGAAAGAGAAAAAAAAAGCGAGTCATTCTTTTGGCTGCTTGAGTGATGCGCAAGCACGCAACTTGATATGCAGCGAAAAATGCAGAAGTAAAACTTGATATGCAGCGAAAAATGCAGAAGTAAACCTTATCCTAATTTTTCTAATTCAATTGACGATTTCAAACATATTGCAATTTGGTTCTGTATTAAAAATTTTAATTTAATTAT
>BQKN01000331.1:596045-634311 GCA_022839385.1 Asparagus kiusianus
CTTGATGAGATACATCAGTTATAGGATGCTCTGTATATTTACCAGTATGGAAGCTACATTTTAGATCTCTTATTATCTGCTAGCCAATTTATTTTGAGGCAGGGGTCTACACCTTTGTTCTCAAAAAGACAAAGAAAGAGAAAAAAAGCAAGTCATTCTTTTGGCTGCTTGAGTGATGCGCAAGCACGCAACTAATAATGACCAGATGGATCTGAAGTCTCTGAGATTTTTGTTTTCGAGATCCCTTTCAATGCATTGAGTGGATACAATGCAGTCCCATTCTGATAATAGTTTGTGTGAACTCATGGCATGCTCCAGATAAATTAGGAACCCCTTTGTTGCGACTTATGTATGAATTGTTCTTTTTGATGGAGTAGGATCATTAGGTAGCAGAAATTTTATGGACCATTTTCCTACATAATTTGAATCACCTAATGGTTAGGGGAACATGTTTGAGTCAGGATCCTATTTGAAGTGAAGTTATTCTTCTGAGATTAGCATGATGAAAAGCATACATCTTGAAATAATAGTTTCTGCCTCTGAGGTCAACATGTTATCTTTAAATTCTGTGAAATTCAATACAAAATATCGGCGTAAACTCATCAGTTTAGTGATATTTTTAACTTGAGCTAGCATTGACATCTTTCTGATGACTAATACCGTTAGATGTTACGTTATGGTTTATTTTCACTGGACTTCAGAAATTATGCATTAAAACTTGTTGTCATATTTATATATAGAAAACCTCCATGTGTTCCCATCTATTAAACTCTCATTCAAAGCTTTTGATTAGTACAGATCTAGAAGTTCTTTACAGTGGTGCTGTATTATTTGTGTCTAACAGTACATTGACTTGTCTATTGTTAAAGACGTCATGGTCTAAGAAAAATGCCACTTATAACAAGTTAACTGTGTTTGACATGCTTGAAAATACTAGCAGTTATGTTGGCCACTTACTAGAGCAAGTAATGTTCTTTGATGTATATCATTTCATGTGTACATTGTGCATTCTATTTCACAGATTGTACAGTTAACTGCATCTGGAGATTTTGAGGAGGCATTGTCGTTGTGTAAGCTCCTGCCACCTGAGGATTCAAGTCTCCGAGTAGCGAAGGAAAGCTCAATACATATGAGGTAACTATTTTGTTTGCCTCATGTATATAACATCAAATTTTGGAAAAATTTCACTGGTGTGATATATCATGATTGGGATGTGGTGAACGTTAGCGTGTAGTCAGTTTTTGATTTGAGAGGTAAAATCTGACATGAGCAGTAGTCCAATATGTAGGAAAAGATAACTTGTAGATTTCAAGCATTTGGTGTGTTTTTCACCCTCTTCAAGACATTTGGGTCCCTCAGTAGGATGGAAAGAGATCTTGAGTTCAAGGATGAACTTTGGTAGAAGCAAACTGTCATTGGTGTTTTCATCCTATATACATAAATACATAATTCAAACTTTAAACTTATGCAGGCTGTAATTTGGTAAGATTGGCGTCAATTTGGTCTTTAAGCGCGTTCAATGCAAATAAGTAACTGATCAACTAAATTACCTCTAATAGGATAGTTAGGAGTTCAATCAAGCTAAGATTTAATTAGAAGTTACCTTTGACATTTGCAGTTTTAGTCAAAATATGGGAAGGATTATCATATTTCTTAATCAAAGTCAAACCTTTAAAGAATTAACAGGACATAGGGTTTCCCTGTTGTAGAATCTCTAATTGAGAGGGAGAGAGAAAGACAGGGAGAAGTATGTATTTGTGTATAAAGGATGTTGAGATATAACGTATGTGTATAATTAAACATGTGCGTATAGAGAAAGATACATATGCCATTTTCTGCAAATTATTTGCACGATTACAATATTTTATTTCAATATTTATTTACAGTTGTTTGAGTATTTCTATGCTTATATTCGTCTATCTGTAATTATACCTTGTAATGTCAATCTCCCTAGAGTTCTTGTTTACCCATTTAGGGTCTTGCAAAAATAAGAATTAGTATTTCTTATAAACACGCTGCTGACTTATTTAATCTCATCTAATGGAAGTGTTCCATATTTCAAGTAGCTTATATAACTGCGGTCTCGTGTAAATGCTTCTTAACTTCTGTTCTCCAATAACATATGTGTATTTGATAAACGACAACCTCAGGCTAAGTTGGGCTCTTTGCTAATTTGTTCCGCCTTGATTCGCAAAAGGACATATGTTCTATTTTATGTTCTATTTGAGAAATGTATATACTGAAGTCTGAAAGCGCTGGAAGGATTCTTCTCACATCCGTCGCTGGAACATTAATATAGCTCAGAATTAATAGCTAAGAATTTTATGCTTGTTGTAGTTATCATTCTTTTATCTTTCAGCATACCATAGTTCAGGTACTTAACTATTTTATTTGCAGATATGGGCACCATTTATTTGACAAGGGGAATTTTGAGGAGGCTATGGAGCAATTTTTTGCTTCGCAAGTGGATATCACCTATGTTCTATCTTTGTACTCTTCTATTATTCTTCCTAAGGGCCTATCTGTTACTGAACCTGACAACCTAGGAGATTTTACAGATGCTACATCTCTCTCCAGAGTTTCATCTGATGCTTCAGATGAGATGGAATCACCACGATCACAGCTCCATGGATCTGATGATAGATCTGTGTTGGAGGACAAGAAAATGAGTCACAATGCCCTTATGGCCCTTGGCAAGTATTTGCAAAAGAAAAGATATAGTGTAATAGAAAGAGCTACTGCTGAGGTAACTGAGGAGGTTGTCTCGGATGCTGTGCAGAGCAGCATGATGTCAGACCAATATAGGGCAAGGATAACAAACAAGGTGCGCCTGATTTTCTTTTAGTTTCTGAGGCAATTTGCTTCTGCATAACCAGGGACAGTCAATTCGTAGCGTACATCTATATGCCAAGTCTCTTCAAACAACAAGTTAAATATGATCCTGACAACTCTGGTTAGTAGATGCAAACACACCCCCTCCCTCCACACACTCCCAACCCCCCCACCCCCACCCCCACCCCAAAAAATAAAAATAAAAAATAAAAACACCCAAACCAACCAAAAAAAACTGCCCACACACACACACATATGAAATTATATGCTCACTATGTCTTTGCATGCTCATACCTTGTTCTTTTTTACTATCTTTCATTGAGTATTTATACCTGCACATTTTCATTAGCAGATTTGCCTGCCTTTGGAGAAGCACGTGCACATTATATGGTCCTCCTATCTCTGTCACCCTTTCATTCACGCATTCTATAAACTGAAAAGATTTGAGTATTCACATAATTCATTATGTTAGCATTGGCCATGATATTTTCTATGCAGTCTAGGCTTGCACCCAGTAGTTGGAGCATTTTTACGGAAGACCACATGTAAATATCTGTCTTTCATTTGTTAATGGTTTCCAGTGCAGTTGAAAGACGTTATCTCCAGTTGCATGAATTGTTTGTTCGGCATGTTAATCATTTTTAGTTCCTTATTGATGATCCATTTTCCTGTACTCTTGTTAAACCACTATTCTATGGAAGGGATATAGTTCTTCATTTATGTATTAAATTGTTACAAGTTTACTGGGGTTTCGATTATTTTGGTGGTCTAACCAGCATCTATGTGCTTATCTAGAAACGTGGTCAGACCCATATTAGTTCAGTTGCCCGGGAGGTGGCGACTATACTCGACACTGCACTTATTCAAGCTCTACTTCATACAGGGCAGTCTTCAGCAGCATTAGAGTTATTGAAAGGTCCCAACTATTGTGATTTAAAAATTTGTGAAGAGTTCCTAAGGGAGAGAAAGTTATACTCAGTCTTGTTGGAGCTTTACAGGTGCAATGAAATGCATCAAGAAGCTCTCAAACTCCTTCATCAGCTTGTTGAAAAATCAAATTCTGGTACTACAGGTTCTGAACTCACTCAAAAGTTCAAGCCACATATGATTATTGATTATCTCAAGGTAAGCCATTTAGTTATTTGTTCATTTAAATAATTAACTGCCATGATTCTGCTTATTGCTGCTCGAACATTAAATGCCCTATGCTTTAGCATAAATTTCATATTCGTGCTGCTTCTCAGTGAGGATTTCCATAATTTTTAGCCCGTGTTTGATGAAAATTCAGTAGATTAATTTTCCTGTAAATTTGTTTTGGTTGATACTATGAGCCTGTCTCCAGCTTATTGCAACTACTGATACTGTGCTTCATGAGTTGCGGTAACGCAGCACACATGGTGTTTATCCCGTCACTTCTATGTATACTGTTGAATCCTGAGATACAGCTGTATGCCAGTATGCGAACTTGTGTACATGAACCAATCTTAGGTGATATGCTTCTTTCTCTGGATAATGCGTCAAAGTCTTTACAGAATGCTTGCGAGTTCCGACTGACAAGACTCGACTATTGTGTGCTCAAATTTTGCCCATCACAATTTGGACAGCAGCGAGACCTTTTTGGTAGCTTGAATCCACAACTCATGAAGCTAATTATATGAGTTGGTATTAACTAGTGAGTTCAAGCTGCTAGGCTGCTTGAGTTGTGGAAAGACCACTACCTTACTAATGAACAGTGGATCTGCCAGATTTAGTGTGTCTTCTATTATGCATAGCGTAAATCATGCAAGTTATAACTAATCAATCAACTTAAATACCCGTTTCTTTGTGATTCACACGGCAAAGATCGTAAGGTTTGTGTACTCATATATGCAACAGTGTTATGTTTACCAAATGTGGTCAGCTTGTGTAGGATTGGCAAGTCTTATCTCTTCTTTACTCTATGAGAAGTACATCTTAAGTTAAACAGTGATGAATGCCTCTCGCCTGTTTTCACCCCCCCCCCCCCCCCGGTTTCCTTGTCTCTAGTAAGTACTTCAGTACTTACAATACATTTTTAAGATCCGAACAGTCAAAAGGATATAATGCATACATTTGGTTGGTTGTCGTGTTTTTAGTTATTTATGTTAGGCTTTAACATTAATTATTCATTTTACCTGTCTGCATGAATCTGTTATCAATTCGATATTTATTGAGCACCTATTAGCTAAATTGTAATGCAAGCTCCTAATTCATTGTCCATGTTTATCCTGAATCATGATTTTTTAATCAAATAATTTAACTTGTCTATGAGACTATAATGTTATATGATGTCCTTTATTCTTTTGCAGCCTCTTTGCAGGACTGATCCTATGCTTGTTTTAGAATTCTCTACACTTGTACTCCAAAGCTGCCCAACAGAAACTATTGAGCTCTTTCTGTCTGGAAATATTCCGGCGGACTTGGTAAATTCATACTTGAAGCAGCATGCTCCAAGCATGCAGTCTACTTATTTAGAGCTTATGCTTTCAATGAGTGAAAATGGGATCAATACAAATCTTCAAAATGAATTGGTAAAATAAATTCCTTCCTATGGTTATTTTCATGGGCATTCTATTTAAAATGGCCGGGATATTGGATCTTCTATACTTACAAGCCTTTCTGGCTGGCAGGTGCAAATTTACCTTTCGGAAGTAGTTGACTGGTATAAAGATCTCAAAGAACAAAAACAATGGGAAGAAAAAACTCACTCTCCAACACGTAAGAAGTTACTGTCTGCTTTGGAGAGCATTTCAATAAATAATGCAGAAACTCTGTTGAAGCGTCTTCCATCAGATGCTTTCTATGAGGAGCGAGCATTATTGCTTGGCAAGATGAATCAACACCAGCTTGCATTATCTCTCTATGTTCATAAGGTGACATGATCTACAGAATGGAATATTGTTCTCCTATTTTAGTGTTTTAGTCTTTCAGACTTGTTAGAAATTCCATTTATTGGATAGTGCCTGAATGCCTGCTTCCATGCAGACTAGCATTCAAATGATTCTCTTTTCTGGGGCAAGATAATTACCCCATGTATTATTATACCACCTTTTTCTATATCACTGTAACTCGTTTAATCATGCAGCTTCACTTGCCTGAACTGGCGCTTGCATACTGCGATCGTGTTTATGAGACTGGACTTCACCAGTCCTCAAGATCTAATGCAAACATATATGTGACTCTTTTACAAATTTACCTTAATCCCCGGTCAACAAACGAAGCTGAGGAGAAAATTCTAAATCTGGTACCGATACAGAACTCTAGCAGTGCGAAGGTTAGCTCAAAAGGTAGATGGGGTCGTATCGGTAAAAAGATTGCTGAGATTGAGGGTGCTGATGAGATTCGAATTAGTCCCAGCAGCACTGACAGTGGTCGCAGTGATGGGGATGGAGATGAGATGACTGAAGGAGGAGGTCCTATAATGTTGAAAGAAACACTTGATTTGTTGAGTAAAAAATGGGATAGAATCAATGGTGCTCAGGCCCTCAAACTACTACCGAGAGCTACAAAGGTCCAGGTATAAATTCCTTTCACATAGAGTTGTTAACGTCAGTCTACCAGAATTGATGGGCTATAATTAAGGTATCAGTAATTACGTTCAACAGCTGCGTGCTTTGAGTTTAGCTACAAACTGTTTTAACATATAAAGACAAAAGGGAAAGCAATCAGGCACATTTGTTGCTGCTTAATGTGCATGGTTGTAACTGTACCTAGTCAGTTCATGTCTGTTCTTATAAGAATAAAATATACAGAGAACCTTTTATCAATGGAGTTTTATGCCTGCATGGATAGCTAGGCTAGCCAAACAATATATGTATCTGTATCCGCAAAAGCAATAAGGAAGCAACCGCAAATACAGTAATACCACAATATGTATTGTATCTGTAAATGCAATAAGATAGATTATCTCTCTTGTTTTCTCTTCATTATTGTTTATTTACATATTATTTTCTAAATCTGTACCTTTGGATGTTTCCATATCCCACTGATAGTTATGCATATTATTTGGAGTCCTCATTCAGTTACAATTACCTGTTGTATGAGGAGGTTTCCGGATATGGAGACTTTATTTGTTTATGAAATTTCCTTTTGACTGAAATTTGAATGGTTTGATCTTATCAGAACTTGATTCAATTTCTTGAGCCTCTCTTAAAAAAATCTAGTGAAGGACGCAGAAATTATTCAGTCATCAAGAGCTTGAGATACACCGAAAATTTACAGGTATGTATAAAACTGAACACTGACAGAATTCATGGTCAATTGTGAAATTAACATAGCTAGTAGAAAATACTAAATAAGTAAAGTGCGGGAATGGTTTTCTTCTGATGATTTAACATATGTGCCATTTGCTTTTAGGTTTCACTTATGAGCGATCTAGTACTGTCATTTGTTTTTATCTTGTTTATCAAAAGTATTTTATGTTTAGAGGGTGCCCATATCAACTGAGACAATCTGTCATCTCAACATGGGTTTTCTTGCTATCCAATATTATTGCTCAATCTTCTTTAATTGTAATTTATCTTGTGGAAACAGGTAAAAGAAGAGCTCTATAAGCATCGTCGGACAGTGGTAAAAATCGATGCTGATAGCACATGTTCTCTTTGCAGTAAGAAAATAGGGAGTAGTGTGTTCGCTGTATATCCTAATGGCAAGAGTCTTGTGCATTTTGTTTGCTTACAAAACATTAACGGCTCCAAGGGGGGCCCAAGAAGGAACCAGCAGTGAGTTTGACTCCCAATAAGATATTCTCCACGACCCGTATTAACTCTGGGGACAGCCAACTCAGTTTCCTTGGCGACAAGTCAACTTTGAACTGCAGAAGTCTATCCCCAATCAAAAGTTCATACCTTCTTGAGCTCATCTAATGTGGATCTAGATGACTGAGTTATTCTTCCTTCAGTTCGCTGGCATCCATTTGGTTATCCATTTCATCATATATGTTGCATTGCTATGAGTTTTGGCAGAGATTTATACGACAACCATTTGTCGGTATGATCAACATGTTTTGTTACAAGGTGGCAGAGGCATGCGAGAGTTTCCTGTTATCTGTCAATATGTATAATTCACAGGGCCCTGGAGATGCTTGGAGATGATGGCCATGTTGTGTGTGGCGATAGCAGCGTGCATTCATCCAATATTGTTTGATTTGTAAGTATTGTGGTTCTTGAAGGATTGCACAGACAATTTTTTTTATTGGGTGAGATTGTATTTGCCTTGCAGATTTTCCATGATTATATTCAGATAAAACACGATATTTGAAGATTTTCAATAACAAATTATAGGCGTTGAAAACAATTATGCAGTTAATATTGATCGCTGGCACAAATGAATACGGATTCAGTGAATTATAACGTTGTGCGTCTAGATTATTGGCCTTTGTATCACTTTGAACCTGTATGAATTGTATCCTAAGACGTTCAGCGCATTCTAAGGGTGAAGAGAAACCTGCTACGCTGAAATATGTATACATTAGCGAAGGTGAAAGAGAAATCTGCTATGCTGAAATATATATATACATTAGCAGTCTGTGTATCCTCGATGATCGTCTGAGGGGAGAAACAACATATTTTTTTGTGGGTATCGGTTCTCAACTGTAATTTGAAATGCAGCAGTCATTGTGGTTATAAGCCCCTCCTGGTCTTTCGGCTTTACGTTTTTGTCCATGAGTGTAATCAACATTTTTTTTTTAATTTGTAAATCGCAATGAATTATCTTTCTTCTTCCTACCCTTCTCTTAAAAGAAGAGTCCTCCATACTTACATGACGTTACAGAGCAAATGAAGGTAGGTATTATTTACCTTTCAGCTACATATTGAACAAGACTTTTTATTCAAAGAAAAGAAAAGAAAATATCTGGTATCAATATATGCAAAGATTTATGAACTGTTTGCACACTTTGCATCGTGCAGATGGCTCTCAAGCACACAACATGAACGCACAACCTTAATCTAAAACATTACAAGCATTTCCGGGAAGAAAAATAAGCGAAGCACCATTTTAGTCTAAACCCGTGAAGAAATCTAAAACCAAACTTGTTAAAAAGATGAAGTTATGTTAGGACATCCATGAAATCAAACAGGGATGCAAAATACGTTACAAACCACATATTTTCTGTGAGATTAGCGACGGCAGGAGGAGATACCAAGCCTCCATCAAAGATGAGTGATACAACAAAAAGAGGAGATCATCCATTCGACATGATGTGCATACAACACAAAAGATAACCTTACTTCTTAGTTGATCTACTAACTCTTATTCATTAGGCGTTCAAGTACTCGCTTCACCAAAACGAACAGCACAAGTGTGTACTCTAGAGTACACCAAAAGACCAGTAGTTTCTCTATCCACAAAATAGACATACCCCAAATCACATTATCCCTCGTCGCATTAGCATCATTTTCAGCAGTCCCAGCCTTCAAAAAAATCAACTCAAGAAAGGGAAAAGAACAATTAGCATCTCTTTTTAAACACCACCATATTATAGAAAAAGAAGAATGAATCATCAAAACAAATGAATCAAAAGTTATATTTAGCTTCAACTGAAAAATTACCAAACAAAGATAACTTCTGGTTGTAATTCAGATTAGTTAAGAGTATAAGCCTTATAAGAGGATAGGTATAGCTGACGGCACTTAATTAATATGCCATATAATAAGAATGCGAGAGAGAAACTAGATTATCCATTGGTCAAGCCAAAGTGGGATTTGGTAGGCAAATAAATCAGTAGAGAAGTATATCAAGGATAGCCCTCTTTAAAAAAGAATACGGTAAAATAAACAAACGAACTTCTAAACAGGCTTGGTGGCAAACATCATATAAACACAGAAATTGTGAAATTTATTTACGAATACACTAAATTTCAGATAATGGGTCTCTCGTCTCATACCTGGCACTGCACATTTATCCTCTTTTCTTTTGTTCTCCAGAGGCATCTCGAAGGTTGATTATTATATCTGAAGCGGGAAAACACTCCATTTATTGCTAAGAAAGGCAACAAAATTCAAACATAGCTTATTAAGGCTGCGACTTGTTATTTTATTTTGATATTAACAAATACAGACGAAGTTATCAGGAAATTCCATTCTTTCGTAGTAAGAAGTCCATTCCAAGGACAGCTTGCCACAGAGGTTAGGACATTTGCCCAGTCCTAAGGCAAAAAACCAACTGAACCCATTGTAGTATCAATATATTTAGTACAACAATAGTCCAGCCTTTTTTGCCATAGACTTTTTTAACTCTCTTTTTGTTAACCAATGTGACGAATGTTTAGGTACGAACATTATGATTAGTAGCTAATTTAAACTCGGTAAAGTCTGGTTAACTTGATCTAAACTTATACAAACTAGAAAGACCTGCGGCCTCTCTTAGATTTGTTTCTGATGTATCTTCCCTGATCTCTTTACTGGTCTCTTTCACGGAACTATCGGTAGCTTTGCTCTTGAAAGATTCTTTTCTAGCATATTCAGTTTTCTCCGTCTTCCTCCTACTGAGCTTTGACTTCTTGTCACCAGGGTTCAAAACAATTGTCGAACCAATCGTTGCAGGATTTGCAACAACTGCAACTGCTCTAAAACCATCTGCCTCTGGTTTTTCACCTTCATGTTGAATATGATCATCTTTCAAACATTCTCTTGGCTTCTCCTTAGTGACTTTTTCTATCTTTTCCAATCTTTTCTTATTATGTTTTGACTTCTTGTCATTAAGATTGGAAGAAACTGTAGCTTCAACTGCAATAGAAGCTTCAAGAGCTTGGGTGTTTGACGCTTTATACTGAGTTTCATGTGTGTTAGACTGAGCATTAGCCATTTCACTTTTTTTCTTTCTTCTTTGCAGCGAACTTTTGGCACTAATCTTGGAGGGATCTTCATTACCCAGATTTTCTTCTTCTATGCCAATAGCAGAGAATTTATTTAATTTATCATGGGTGTTTTCAGATGCTCCATTCTCTACATTTACTGGTTCTCCTGAAGAATCAAGAGCATCATGTTTGCTTGAATTGTCTTGTCCAGCACTAGCCTTTTTCCTGCTGTGGTGTAAGTTTGCTGGAAGATCCTTATCTACTTGTACATGATTATCTTCAGCAGCTTGCTTTCCTAGTGCAGCATCAGCTTTATTCAGTGATTTATCAACTAGGTCATCTCGGGCAGCCTCATCACTTTCTGATACATGCTTTTTCTTTTTCCTTTTCTTCTTAACATTGACAGGAGTTTGCTGCACCGAGTCAACATGAGATATTTTACTAGGAAATCCTTTTGAAGATTTCTGAATAGGAACAACCTCTTTCAATTGAGGCAACTCTTCACTTTGATTACCACTTTCAAGTTTGTGTCCTGTAACTTGATCCTCGTCTGGCTCCTTAAGAGACTGATCCTTTTCCTTCTTACGCTTTTTCTTTTCAACCGGCAATGGGTCATTATGTGAGACACCACTCCTTTTCCTAGATTTTTCTTTGTTAGTAGCAACAGCAGGGACATCCTCATGAGCTCCAGCAGCAACGTCTCCATGATTTTCCTCCTTTTCATCAATTTTTATTTTGTTATCAGTGACATTTTTATCATCTGATACAAGCTTATCATTGGAAGAAACAACTAAGTCTTGAGTTTGAAGATTGCTGGCATTCAGCAATAATGAATTGCCTTGGCCTGCTTGCTTTTGTAGAACAGAATCCGGCAATGTTTCAGTTCCATGAATATTGGAGATTGAAGTTTGAATGAGATCCTTCTTAGTTGACAACCCATTCATGGCACACTCTTGATCCTTAACCACCGCGGTAATTGGTATAAGATTAACATGAAGAAACCAATCACCCTTGATCCCACTGAAAGCACTTTTAACAAGCATTGCATCGGACATTTTATAGAAAGATGCCCTCCGCCTTACCTGAAGCAATTCAATGCAAATTATCACTTACACAACAACATAAGCAATTCATCACTAATCAGCATACCCTAAACATGGAGATATTGAGCAAGAGATATACATAGTAAGTGTATCGAAACTTCCAGATTTCATGAAGAGTAGTAAATTGTGGATATACACCTGAACTGAATTGACAGAAACTTTGCCAATTTCTGGAAAGCAAAGAGCATGCTCACTCCTTATCTTTCCTGCTCAATAGAAACAAAAAAGAATGTGATTGATTACAAATTTGCATGTCCTATTTCCCTGTGGAAATAAGTGCTATAAAATGAGACCCTAACATTTAAACTTGTGTAGCATTAACTTTCTTATCTTAAAAATCATGCTCAACAGAAGTAAACTCACATGTTTCATAATAAAGATAAATCTTATTGCATGTCCTAATTACAAAGAAATACTAGCTAAATTGACACAGGCACGATACAGTTGAGATGGATGAATGAAATTGAGGATATACGCTGATGACTCTAAGGATACAAATGTCGTCGCCTTAGAATAAATGACAGATAAAGGGATTTTCCGCCTAATATAGAGGTACTACAAATATCACCAATCTATATACTATATTAAATCTCTTACCATTAAACTGCCACTTATGCATTTTTCCCACTATGTAATTACTTTCCCAAAAAAATCTGTAAAAACTGTTCCCCTTGAAAATAACGAAACCCTCACCATTGAGTTTTCATCTCCAAACAAAACTCCTCATTACAGAATCCCCGCTTCGTCTTCTGATCTCGCCGTTTTGATACGTTCTTAACATCGAAACTTTTCTGCTGTGCTTTGATCTTCGGATTTCCTTGAAAACTAAATCGTCGTTCTTTAGGAACTCAACTTTCTCCTTTATTACTCACCTCCCATGAAATCCTCTTCTCCAGCGCCTCATCTTCCCCTCATAAATTAAAACTATCTATGTCCTCTCCCCTGCATTGAATCTTCCTCTTTTCCATCTCCTTCTTCCACACCATCTGCCTATATTACCTGGTCCACTCTACCGTTGCGCTCTCCCCATCCTCATCTCCTAACACCCACTATTCCTGCACCTCCTGTATATATGGCCTCCCCCGCTTCCGCCTCAACCAGTCTTCGAAATGATAGTTTATCTTGTGATTAATTCTAAGAATGTCTTAATAGTACTTAGTAAAGTCTACTTCTCTTTCTCCGATTTTTATTTAACTACACCGTTATAAGGAACCCTAATATTTCATGGCTATTCAATATTTATCGGCTGGTAATATATTTACACTGCATAATTATTATGAAACAACATGTGGATTATTTTCTTACAATTTATTGGTGGAATTTGATAAGTAATTCTATTAATATGCAGCAATAAACCCTACATTTCCCAAAGGGGTTTCTTTAAGATATTTCCACTTTGACAATTCAGATCAAGATTAGAGCAGTTTTAGCAAACAGTGAGTTGCATGCCATGCCAATTATTGTATTCATTTATTTTCTACACATGCATTTTTGTCCTGTAATTGGTATATAGCATATTCAATTATCATATCTTACTACAAAAAGTTAGCACTTCGACTCAAGAGGAGAACTTCTCCATGTGTAAAGCTATCAAAATTCACAATGGGACACTTGGATAAATTATTTCTGCTTCTACTGTATCAATTATTTTATAAAATTTCTACTTTTACCTTTTGTTATATGATATTATTTCATTAAGTTTTATTTAAGCTATCCTTTTGTCAATTTAGCACAATATCCACTAGAGGGCTCTATCTTTCAGTCTCCAATACGACGACTATTCAACTGATCTTGGTATTACTTGACAATTCTCCTGATTGTTTTTATTTCAATTGTAATTTAGTACATCTTTATTATGCAAGGTTTGTTTAACATTTGATGATTTTCTTTATATAAAAGATTGAACTTTATTGCTAATCTCAAACAAATTGTTGGGGTTACTATAAAAGTAGTACTGGAGGTAACTTAAAAATATTATAGAGAATGAATTAATCTTTGAAATTTATGATTGGTTGTGGACAAGAGTATTCTTCAACCAATGTATTACACATCATCGAATTGAAAAATGGTAGTTCTGAAAAAAGATTGCACCTTAACGTTGCATGTTACTTTTTTCCCCCTTTCGTACTGCTAATATAATTTGTCAGGTCAATAAAGAAGTTCGTGACAAGGTTCTGGTGCTAGCTAGAGCAAGAAGATATTTCCAGGCCTTCTACAGAAGAATGAGTGAGGCTATTCAATATATTTCAGACTTTCAGTAGTCCTGTCTTTCTAGATGGAGGTATTTCATTCATGGGTTTTCCTTTTATCTATCATTTATCGAATTCGTACTCTCTTCTTTGCAGTTCTACAGCCATCCCGCAGTTGGTGATCTCTTGACATGAGAAGATTAAAAGGTCTATCAAAATGCATGTGAATTCATATTAGATGTATGTGGTTTTGATCGGAATGTCAGCCCTTTATGCACTTTCAGTATCTGTAGCTTTATTGCCTCTTTTGAGTTTTTATAATTTGTAGGCCCACTGTGTTTCAATCAGATATCAGTGCTCTAGAATTTAGAATCTTTTGATATGTTGATTCTCTGTGACTTAATTTAGTGCCTTTTGATTGGTTGATTTCTTCGTGATTTGCTTTGACAGTAAGCCTAATTGATTTCATTCGATGAGGATTTCTGCATCTGTTTCTTAAAGTGATGATCTTTGTATTTGAATGTTAATGCTATCAATAATTGTTTTAGTTGCTGACACGGATAAATTAAGCGTTCACTGCTGTGAACTTGAATCCAAAGTTAGGAATGGTCGTGTGTACAATTATTAGATAGCTATCTTTTTCCTTTAAAGATCTAAACTTTCTTTGACAATAAACTTGAAGAATCCTTTTTTTCCCATAATTGAATTAGATTGTATCGAGTAAGGTTTTAAATATCGGATATCGGGAAAATATCGGATGGCCAAAATTCATATCGGATTGCGGATATCGGGGAAATATCGGGGATATGTGGTAAATATCGGAATGCCATAATGAATGTTTGCATACATAGTATAATGCATTAAAATATAATCTCAACATATGTAATGAAATTTAAGCATACAAAATATGAATAATATATGTTTAGGATCACTAATCAACCTTCTAAAACAAACAAAAGTGCAAAGCAACGTTGCAACATTCGATCTACTTTTTTTAGGGCAAAACGTCATTTGATATAATAGGGAAATCTTGATATCTCGCCCAAAAATTCCAAACACGGTATATTATTTTGCAACAAGCTATATAAAAAGATATATTGGTCCACATATCGGCTAATATATCGGCCATATCGGGGATTTATCACTCAAAATAGCCAAAAAGCGGTAAAGAATATTTAAAGATCATATCGGTTGCGACAAGCCCTATAAAAGGATATATCAGGGGATATATCGGGCCATGTCGGGATATTTAAAACAATGGTATCGAGTGAGGACAGATACAGAAGATCCTCTTTTTCTTTCGTGTTTTCACATGGACAAGAGGTATATTCATAATTTTGTGTTGTCTGATAGTTAACATCTCACTTTTCGATAGAAAAGTGTTTTAATAAATTTTAAATAAGATTATGAAAAAGTGCTGTAGGTTTAAATTTTGAGGCGACATTTAAAGATGATAGGTTCAACTGAGTACAAATAAAAAGTTTCAAATGTTACAAACTACTGATATTTAAATTCTTTAATTGGTTTATGAGAAATGAAAGATAGAGACGAGTAAAAGGATTTCTGGGTATCTTGGACAACTAGATAAAGAAATATATTTGTTTGTAAGGAATTTTCTTGAGATGACTAAATATTATAAGCCTTCTATATGTAAATGTTAGATTAATAGTTATTTGCCAACCATCAATCAGATAAGGTACTCACTATTTATAAAGCTACTAGAAGTAGCATTCTCATTATATGATCGTAGCATCAGTATCGTAGCTATTTACTTATATAAGTACTTTCATCAACTCTAACTTATATTGTATTGTAGCTATTATTGGATCTGGAGTCATTCTTAGTACTAGGATACAAGACTTCCCTTCTAAGTCATGTTTCCAAGTTTTACACTTTAATATGCAGAATAATTTTCAATTTTCAACTTCGAGTGAAATTTTCCTATTTTCTTTTATATTGTTTGTACCTTTATTGTTGTAAATATGCTGGTATGCCGCGTCGTGAGGTTTGACATTATTTATTGAAAGGAATTGAGGTGCTCCCTTTATTATGCAATCTTAAAAAGAAATGGTTGTGATCCATTACTCGCAACATAGTTATTGTGACAGGTCTTAGCTATTTTCAATTTTGTCGCATCTATAAAAGACTGATATTGTAATATAACTACATTTACAGATTTGATCTTTTTTGTGTAAGTTTCAAACAGTTCCTTGAGCTTTAATTTCTTAAAGACTAAAGAGTTTGAGTACTTTCAAAGTTGGATAAAAATGTGTGTGTGTGGGTGTGTGTTTTTTTTTGGGTCAAATTTATTTGGTTTTATTGGAGAATGGGGGGGGGCGGGCCCCAGTGAGAGCAGTGTTACTTTTTTGGATTATATGGAATTTTTGTGTTTAGAGATCGAAAATTGTAATATGCATAGAGGAACTTTAGTGATGGGATATGGTAAATTATGTATCTTTTTTTGGAAATTTTTATTTAGACCTTTTGGTTGCGTTTTAAAGAGAGGAGGGTCAATGATGATGCTCATTAAGCTAATTAGAATTTGTAGTTAATTAACAAGCTCCTAAATATATTTTTGTTGTCATCGTTAGAATTTTGAGTACTTCGAAGTTTGGATGATAAATTGGATTTCAGTTCATCTATATCTCACATTATCAAATGATTTTCTTTGACTTAAAAGGGGTCTGCTGATTAGTTTCGTTTTCTTCAACACTTTCATATATAGTTTCACTTACATAGTACATTTCTGCTATTCTCTTTTAGGAAACTATTTTTTTATACAAGTCCGTGCGTCGCACGGGTCTGAAGCTAGCATAGAGCTAAAATAAAAGATAAAACACTCACTCACACTCAATGGAATCCACCAAAAAGAAATGTAGAGCAAGTATGTAAGCGCAATGCCTAGTTTTATAATGAAATCAACAACTTCTACAACCTTCACTAGATCACTAGGATATTTATAACCCTGAAACACCCCTTCAAGCATGAGAACTTCAGAATTCGTAGAAGATAATTATAAATGGCGTTGAGATGCTAGAGACATATTTGATTAACTTCATACCCATTTGAAAGCTTAAAAGGCTTCTAGAGAATGCGAAAGTGGGATCTGGTCTCTCTTCGCCCCGCATCACAAATGAATGATTCTCAACAAAATCAAAACTTTTTCTAATTCCAAAGAAAATAGTAACTAAATGACACTCAACTGAACCACAGGAACAAGTCTGCATGACCAAATAATTACTGCCATTTTCTGCCTCTCAACTCAAAAAAAAAAAAAAAAAGAGTCCTCAAATGAACTTCAAAAAGACCAAAATGCTATTCAATAGAGAGAAGAGAGAGAGAGTAAGAGACCCAATTTGAGACACGAGCACCAAATCAAGATGGAATTTTGAACACAACCCACTCGAGAGAATGCCACAGCGAAGAAATCGGAGAGAACCCGCATGATTTTTGAACGAATTACAGCAAAAAAAACCCAGCGGTTTAGAGCCCTAACCTTTGAGATCGGCGACCGTGTCGTCGGGAGAAAAGGCAACGGCGAGATGGGTATCGAGGTTGGTGTCGACGAAGATGGAGCGAAGGGAGTCCCCTTCCGCCATTGCGGGTTCGATACTGTTTTTTTTTTTTCCTATTTTTAACTTCGATTTCTGTTGCTGATTCAATTTTGGGTTAGGGTCTGTTTGGTTGTACGTTTTTCTCATGTAAAAGGATGGACAGTGTAAAAAAGTGGGTCTCAATGTCAGTTTTCATCACTTTACATTGTTTGTTTAAATTCTCTTTTATATGAAAAGCTTACACCTTTTGATAAGATGTCACCGAAAGTAAAATCACCAAAATTAAGATTAATTTTGTTAGAAAGCTGACACAATGTCATAAATGTGTCCAAAAAAATAATAATAAAGTCAAAACCTTGTAGAAAGTGGTGAGGTGGATAACCACTTTTCATTTTGTGTCATAAATACTCTAGTTTACATTATACTATCCAAACAATGTAATATTATTATTTTAGGATTCACAAAGATTCCTAACCAAACAATGTAAACACTTGAATGGAAAGTGATGAGGTGGATAACCATTTTTTTTTGTATCATAAATATTCTAGTTTCCTAAATGCATCCAAACAGCCACTTAGGGGCTGTTTGGTTGTTGTTGGTAAAGTTGTGTATTTATGACACAACTTGGAAAGTTGTTGTCCACCTCATCATTTTTACTTTTACACTTTTCTTTGTTTGTTTTTGATTCCATTAGAATCATAAAACACTTGTTTGGTTTGCAAAATAAAACTTTAATTGTTTGTTTGGAAAGTGTAAAAAGTGGTCCTTACTCAAGTTATCATATTAGTTGGAATTACTTTTTCCTGACTTCAATGTCAGCTTTCTCCTAAAATCATGTCTTTTTTTTATGAAATCACTTTACAAGCCACATCAGCATATGAAACAACTTTACACTATTTTCACAATTACAAACAAACAATTGAAAGTGGTGAAAACTGACATTGGGACCCACTTTTTTACATTTTTCATCATTTTACATGGTAAAAACATACAACCAAACGGGCCCTTAATGAGATTATACACGTGGAGGGAGTGCACGAGGCTCGAAGGGGTGTTTATCGTTTGGAGTCGGTAATACAGTGTACTTCTGCTACTGTGTTCGTTTGTCACTCGCAGTGAAAGCCTTTAAAATGTTGGGAAAATTTCACAAAACCCCCTCTCAAGGCTGATTGGTGTCAAAGGACCCGTCCTTAACTTTCAAAATGTCACAATATCTCCCATAAGTTTTATGGAAAATGCCCCAAACTAACTATCTTGCCACTAACTTTCAATCTAACTGAAGACGCTTTTGTGAAGCCTCCTGAGTGTGGCGTTTCTGAGATAACCTCGTTATTTCAAAATGCCACAAAATCACCTTTAAGTTTTATCCGAAAGCCCCCCAAGACTAGTTCATGGGGGTTTTCCGCAAAAAATGTTTTAAGCTAAAGGGGATTTTTTTTTTCCTTCTGTTTTGTGAACTCCAAAACTCGAGAGGGTTTCATAACATTTTGCAAGTTAAGGGTGTTGTCAGCAAAAAGCCCAATCTTAAGTGAGGTTTTGTGAAATTTACCTTTAAAATTTTAAAACAGTTTTTAATTTGTGTTTTTTCACGTAAACCACCTTTTAAACAGGTTGATTTATTAAAATCACCTTCAAAGTTCAATTCATACACAATCCACCTTAAATAAGGGTTCTAATTGCAATCGACCATCTTGACATATTTTCTGATAAAATTTTGACTAAAATTTCTAAAATTTGCTTAAAAAACATGGCAGACACGTGGTATGCTTCCTTAACCAAACTTTATGTCTGAAATGTGTTTATCTTAAGAATATTTTGGAAAATTTAGTGGAAATTTTATAGAAAATAGGTTAAGATCGTTGATTTGCAATCATAACTGCCATTAAATACTCAAAGTTTAAAACTTGTACTTTTTAAAACTTGCACTTAAATACTCTAAAGTTTATAAAACCCACGCTTAACGATCATAAAGTTTTTGAAACTTGTACTTCAATACACTCAGTTAAGGAAAGTTGACGGTACTTAAGTGCAAGTTTTTAAAACTTAAGAGTATTTAAGTGCTACAAAAAAAACGTCTGGGTTTATAAGTGCAAGTTTTGAAAACTTTTATGATATATAAGTGTTATAAAAAACAAATGAGGATACATAAGTGCAATTTAAGTAGGAGAACTATAGGGTTTTCAAATGCAATTAAGCAAATTCTCAAACTAACCCCCTATCCTCTCATAAATGGTGTGGATTTTTTTATTACCTTAAAGAGTTCTGATAAAATTTGTGCTCGAAAACTTTCATCCAATATCAAAAAATAAGTCTATCATAACAATTTACGTTGTTATACGTCGAGAAGTTCCATTCTTGCAAAATATTATTTATTTATCCTTTCATATTTTGTCACCTCCCGGTAATGAAATTTAACAAAATTATGAAGAAATTCTGCCCTCGATGAATGAAGGGATAATTCCAAATATAAGATGGAAATTTTGTTTTCGTTTAAAAACGCAAATTGGGATTTTTATCAATCAGAGATCTTTTCTACAAGGGTTTGAAAAGCCCACTACAGCTTTAGCCCAAAAGATATTTTTTCTACTGAAGACACGTGTCCTCACACTCTCCATGAAAGCCCACAAATATCTTATCGGCCTTTTCCGTTATTCAAGCCCACCAGTATAAATATCTGAATTCGCCCCAAAATAACACCGTCCAAAACGAAGAAGAAAATTTCAATATTTCTCTCGGTTATTGAAACTTTCGTTGAGTGAAATGGATCATCCTATTGCGAGAAGGAGAGTGAGCAGAATCATGGGTCACGTGACTTCCCTAGATGAAGAGCTCTCTTCACCCAATTCACATCTCTTACCAATGGTATTAATCTTTCTAATGCATACTTTTTTATTTTATTTTTATATATGTTAGTGTTATATAGTTTTCTTTTCATGAAGTTCAGTTGATTTTGTTTAAATTGTTCTTATTTTTTCTAAACTAGAGTCTATTCTAATCAAGTTTGGCATAATTTGCACAAAATTATGATAGATTCTTGAAGATATAATGCTATTCTTGAATTAAAATTGTGCCTTTGTTTTATTATCTATATAGAAATGTAGTAAAAAAAAATAAAGTTTGCAATAGTGGGTATTTGAATTGCCTTCCATTAAACAAGGAGATTGCATAAATAGATCGGCTATTGCTCAGCTATGAATTCAATACTATGTTTTCTATATATAAATTTATTTCGGAGCTTAGTAATAAAAAAAAACCACACCTGGAGCTATAGTAAAAGACAAGATGCAGTTGTATCTATTAATTTCATTGCATAGGTACTTTTTTGCAACTGAAGTTAATCAGTGAGTTATGTTTTACAAAACTATTTGAAGACAAATGAATCCACGAGTCATTTTTACAAAGCGAATGCTTATTTATCGTAGAAAATAAAATATTTACAATTGCAACATTAGTTACCGTTGAAATTATAATTGCATTTGATCTTGCTATTTTCATGAATTAAATGGTTCCGTAGTGCTGATATGCCATGTTTCGTTAAAGATAAATAAGCAATTAGATTGTCTAAACTTACTACGCAACCCCTTAGCTTGATCATCAGTTATTCTTGTATTTTAACAAATTAGATTGTCTAAACTTACTACGCAACCTCTTAGCTTGATCATCATCACTTTTTAGAAATAAATTTTTAGTATTTAATTAGCCATTCACACTCTCTTATTGTATTGTATTCTCTTTCTTTTCTCAAATTTATTAAAGTTTAATATCTTTGTCTTCCTCAGAATTGCAGTAGCACTCTAAACTCTTTTGTCCCACGACGTGATAACACACTGTTTTTTGCACGCCAAGGTTCTGCTTCTCAAGCTTATTTCATGCAACAAGCTTCCATTAAACAGGTAATTAAATTTCCATATAACATTAATCATTTTAAAGCCATGTACATATCTCAAACTTTCCATTCTCCTGATTTTTGTTGCAGAACTCAAATCTCAGTAATTATCCCTCAAAGAATGTAAATTCTTGTTATCAGTATTCAGAAAAACCGTCATTCTCTAGACAGGCTCAGACAAGTTGCAATTTACCAACTTTAAAAGATGGAAATTGTGCTAAAGAGAATTCTGCACCAATTTCAACTGAAGCTCCTAAATTTGCTAGACCTTACACTGAAACGATCGATAAATCACAGTTCTGTTCCAATCGAACAAATCAGGTTTCTCTCTGTAAAGGTACAGTCATGTATATATTCAATATATAATCTAGAATCTATATTCCCTGGTTGCGATTTTTTCACTAAATATTTGATTTTCAGACATGGAGTGGTCTCCTCGGATCGATGTTGCTGAATCTGGTAACGGTTATGTGGTGACAGTTGAACTTCCAGGTGTTAGTATAATGGATATCAGAGTGGAGATAGATGACCAGAAGTATGTTTACTTTCTTGAAATATTTTTATTATATTAAATGGTTATTTTCAACTTTTTCATTGTCATATGAACTCCTCTTTTGGATGTCTGTGTTATAAAAATATATTTAATCCATTTTCTGCAAGTGTATTGTTTATATTTGGATGTCAAAAGCTCACATGTGAAATTTTTTTTTCTTAGGTCTGATACTGATTCTTGTAGACCTTAAATTTTTAAAGTTTTCATATCCTTGGCTAGCGTGTGAAATATGACTTTGATACCGCAATTGGATCTCCTCATTCATGTTGCAAAATATTGTGAGAGATGATATATTGAAATGTTTCTTGGAAGTTGCAACCGGGAGCCAGTATTTAAGACTTTTCTAAGAGCATCCTGGGTTGATTGTTTCCCACCTTATATTCATGAATCGTTGCCGTAACATTTTTTATTTTCCAATAGAATCTTATCTGACATGTAATATTATCTTCAAAGATGTTATATACATTACAGACATACCTCAAATGAAAAGTTTCCTACTTTAAACTAACTGTTTTTTCTCCTTTTTTTGATAGATTAATTGTGACGGGTAAGCGTGCAAGGCAACAGTTGGGAGTGGCAAATGGAAGTGACAATCAAACCGTAAAATATCATCGTAGAGAGATTTTGCAAGGCCCATATCGAGTTTTTTGGCCACTGCCAAACAATGTGAACAAGGATGGAGTCTCAGCTGATTTTATGTAAGTAATTATCGAAGTTGTTAGTTTTCAGTAAATATTCCATTCTATTTCCTTAGATCTTAACTATTACCCAATTATAGACAATGAGAAAAAATGATGTTTGTTGCTAATTTCCTCTTTTTTTTTGCTGCTTGCAGCAATGGGTTTCTGAAAATAAATCTCCCGAAACTCTGAGAAGTTCAAGCGCCACATGCGAGTCTGTTCATAGTCTGGTATGTAATACATCAGTGCCTTTATGTGCACATAAGTAGTGTATATCCAATTTAAATATAGATTTGTAATTCAACAATTACTTATGAACAGAGGTATATGAAGAATGCAAATAAAAATGTACCTGAAGTTTGTAAAGTAGAAGCAAGATATTATGTACACTTTGCAGCAGATAAATATTGTTATTTTGAGACTGTTGCAGATTTTACGGACAAAGTACTGGTCAAAATGGGTGTATGTAGATGTCGTTCTTTGTCTCATTGTACTCCTCGAAGATAACAAGAAGCAACATTCATACATTTTCAGTGAGAATACATACAAATAAACAAAATATTTGCCGTATTTGTATCAACAGAAAGAACAAACAGATGCAGATCTCAGCACGACTAATGTCTTTTTCTTCTATTCAAACCTTATCTTTTAGGTGCAAACTTTTATCTCAAACTTGTTGTAAACAAACTTGTATCTTTTAGGATTCACAAAAGTTTAAACAACAGTGTTTATTTACTTTGTTATATTGCTATCCTTAAATTTTAGGAGCATCCAGCTTTTGATTCTTTCATCTTATAAAAATCAATGTCAAACAAAAATCTTGATGAAGGGATCTCTTGATATTCTTTACCCAGAACTACTGTCAAATCCTCTGCTGAACTTAAATTAATAGGCCAACCAAACACATCACATGAACTCAAACCGCTCATAAATCAAACCCTCTCCTCTCTCTTATTTAAACAACACCCACCTCCCATATCCTTCAACATCAAACATCAAGAGTCAATGGCTTCTTCAATTTCCACCACAATTCTCCTACTCCTGTTCTTCATCTTCAACATCTATAACATCTATACCGCAAATGCTCAAGCCATTGAGCCTTGTGATCCGGTCTCTGCTGCGATGAGTCCTTGCTTGCCATACATCACAAAGCTCAGAGGAAGCGGAGGCTCACTGTCAGAAATTTGCTGAAGAGGAGTACAATTGCTTGAATAATTTCATGGATCGGTTTCGAGTTGTTGATACTCAACATGCACAGAATTCAACTTCACAGTGCAATGTAACTCTGCGCTTTGTGACTTCAGTTACAGATACCGTTCTGTAAGTCATTTCTTACATTTATTTGATGTGCGCTTCAGGCTTGGTTGAAGAGATAATTTAGTCTAAATTCGAGTCGAACATGTTAATATAGACTGTATATATGTTCATGGCTTATACAGATCTCTGACGAGATTTTCTAGAATACATGAGCAGAGCTGACAGGACATGGAAATTTCTGCATTACAGTTCATAAAAGCATGGATAAATTATCCATTAGAATGATTCATAGCTTCATACCATTCTACATTAGATGCATGTGTTGGGAATATAAGCTGTTTAGACAAAGATTAACACGAATTAAGTTTTAAACAGTTAATAGAAATTAGATAAAAACAGATAACTGTTATAGCTCAGAAATAAAATTCAAAGGAAAGTAAATAAAAGTTAGAAATACGGCCTGATGGTCGAGGCGTGCAAGCACTGTCCCAAGAATCTAATTGCCCCCTCTCGTACAGGGCTACGCGGCAAAAATTCTTGGAGATACAACGATCCTCGGTCAGGCGACCTCCTTCTCGTCGGCACGAGCTTCAAGAAGGTTTTGCGAATTCTCCTCAACCTTCAGGAAACCAGCGGAAGCAGAAAATTATTTGAAAAGAGAAGAAGTAAAGAAGAAATCTGTTGTTTTCTTTCACTGTGTAAAACTATTCGGGTTTAGGTCCTTTTATAGGGTTAAACAGTCGTTATACATAAACCCACAGTTAATACGTTTTTAATCACGTTAATAAAACTTAGCCGTTATGAAATTAAATCATTTCCGTTACATAATAAATTCACAAAATATTTATCAAGTTTTTTTAATCACACTAATAAATCTTTGTCGTTACAAAATATTTCTGTTACAAAATAAATCACGTTTTTAATCATGTTATAAATGTTAATCATGGTTTTTAATTAGAAAAAAATAAAAATGTAGCAGATTAAGGGCCCATTAATCCGGAGCTGCATTCGTGTCCGCAGGTCGTGGGCGCGCGCCACCAGACCCGTCCCGAACCTGAGCCCGAGCCCGACTCGGCCGGCGCGCGTGTGTGGTGTGGAGCATAACCTTTGTATTCTTCTAGGCATAGGAGAGAAAGGGAAGGTTTATAAAGAGCCTATCTTCCCATCTCTTTTCCAATGTGGGACTAAAGTTTTCCTCTTTTCCTCTACAAACCCAAGTTTTAAGTTATCTTTATTATAACTCCAACAGCATGATTTTAAAGAGCTGAGGATAATAAATCAGAGATCTCATTATTCCCGTCATTTCAAATTTCTCAACCATTTTCTTTCGCTTGCAATTCCTATGTAAATGTTGATTAGAATGAACAGTGTAAATCATTCCTGTGGATGATCATATGAAACCTTTTGTGCTATCAGTTCATCACCTTCCATATTACTTGCATCATTTTAATACTAAATCCGAGTTATTGTTCATGTTTCATAAAGTTTTTTAGTGCCATTAGGAGCATGCCCACTTTTTCTTTCAAGATCTAATGTGGAACACACGACATACATGTTTATGTCAAAGTGGGACAGTCGCAAGCTCAAACGCGGGCCCGGTCGAGGAAAAGAATTTGTTATGAAGAAACGGTCATAACTTTCAAACCGTACGTCGGAATTGAATGATTTTAATATGAAAAATTAACTATCTCGATGAGACGGAGCCAACCGAACCCACCCCTAAGGGTTCGGTTTGCTTCCTCTATTTCGCCAAATTTCTTACTGTTTTCGGTAAAAGTTGCCTTCATTGCTGAATTCATTATAATATTAATCGTTTACAAAGAATTCAAATTTTAACAAAAGAAAATAAAAGGTTATAACTTTCTCGAAAATAACGCAAGATCTGTTCGTCGTTTCTTGCTTACGTGGGTCTTTAGCCGGTGACAGGGACGTCGATATCCGTAGACTACCTGACAATCACATCAGGTCCAGAACTCCGTCGATTCGCAAAGGAATCTAGAAGCAGAAGCGCTTATCTCAGCAACGGCGAGATAATTGCTCTTCTTAAGATTATCGCAATGGGATAATCCTAAGGAACGGACGCGGGTGATGTAGATCTGAAGAATCTCTCTCTCTTGCGTTGAAGAACTCGATCAATCTTCAGTCCGGCAGGGCTTCGTCAATTCTCCAAAATTCCAGATCTTAAAAAAATGAGGGTCTGGGGCTGTATTTATAGGCTCCAAGGGAGTTCGGGTGGTTAAAACTACACAACAGCCTATTTTTAGGCCTGGAGACACCCCTGGGTGTCTCAGCGAGGTCGAGACACCTTGGGGTGTCTCGCTTGTGCCGAGACACCTCTGGGTGTCTCAACTCAGGCTGAGACGCTCTTTTCCATGCACTTGTCCGTTTTCGCCGTAATTTCTTCGTCCGAACTCGGATTTGAGTGATTCAAAGTGCGTTGGAAAGCCGACGAGGAGATTTATAAGCTCCGATGATTAGATCATTGTGGATTAAACCGGGACATATACGGCGCTTCCCCTTTTGTAAGTGATGCGGGGCTCTCGATCAGTTCATATCCTCATTATTCTGAAACTCCGTTACTCCACGTAGTTCGTCGATCCACTTTAGGCGTTCGTCGACATCAATTAAGCTTCTGTGAATTGGATAGTGACGTTCATCTTCTTTTCTTAGCGCCGAGCCGTTCATGGAGACCTATAGGCAATTTTCGATGCCTACAGATACCCCCTCCAAAGCGTTCCAAACTCGTTTCTTTTATAGAAGAGGCTGAAATACTTTGGATGTGATTGGTCCACCCTTCGATCGGTGTAAAGGACCTGTAGTTAGCTTCGACTCTTGGCTCCTTCGATTTTCAGTCTATTCGATGCTTTGACGAATAGCTGAAGTCCTTCCGGCGCTGCGTTTATCGTCTGGCCATCTTCGGAGTCTCGAGTCTAAAACTAATGAGTTAAGTTTGGCTTGTGTCATTGTGTTGACTTAGAACTGACCCTCTCCGTCGCAATGACTCTTTCATTGCAACGCATTGATTGGCGTTGACCTATGGTTACGCGTTGACCGGCGTTGATCTTAGGGTTTAAATCGTCTTACGTTGACTTTTCATCGCAACGCGTTGACTGACGTTGACCTAGGGTTTCGGATCATCCGATGTTGACTTTTTGTCGTAACGCGTTGATTGGCGTTGACCTAGGGTTACGCGTTGACTAATGTTGACCTTAGGGTTTTGAATCGTCCGATATTGACTTTTTATCGCAATGCGTTGACTGGCGTTGACCTAGGGTTACACGTTGACTACCGTTGACCTTAGGGTTTCGGATCATCCGATGTTGACTTTTTGTCGTAATGCGTTGATTGGCGTTGACCTAGGGTTACACGTCGACCGGCGTTGACCTTACGGTTTTGAACGTCGTATGTTGACTTTTTGTTGCAACGCGTTGACTGGCGTTGACCTAGGGTTACGCATTGACCGGCGTTGACCTTAGGGTTTTGAATCACCATACGTTGACTTTTTCATCACAACGCGTTGACTAGCGTTGACCTAGGGTTACGCGTTGACCGGCGTTGATCTTAGGGTTTCGGATCATCCGATGTTAACTTTTTGTCGCAACGCGTTGACTGGCGTTGACCTAGGGTTACACGTTGACTGACGTTAACCTTAGGGTTTTGAATCGCCAGACGTTGACTTTTGGTCGCAACGCGTTGACTGGTGTTGACCTAGGGTTACGCGTTGACCGGCGTTGACCTTAGGGTTTCGGATCATCCGATGTTGACTTTTTGTCACAACGCGTTGACTGGCGTTGACCTAGGGTTACGCGTTGACTGACGTTAACCTTAGGGTTTTGAATCGCCAGACGTTTATTTTTGGTCGCAACGCGTTGACTGACATTGACCAGCGTTGACCTTAGGGTTTTGAACCGTCCGGTGTTGATTAGTGTTGATCCTTTCAAAATATCCAATAATCGGCGAAGACGGGCGAAATTCGGGCTTGAAAAGCATATTTGGGGGTTCGAACCGGACTGAGACACCCGTGGGTGTCTCAACCTTGACCGAGACACCCTTGGGTGTCTCGGTTCAAAAACCGAGACATTTGTCTCTATTTCCTATTTCTTTTGTATTATGTGCCTTCCCCCTCTTTCAAATTTTCAAAAGAGAGTCCTTTTCCCCCCTAAACTCTATCTAGGGATATTCCGTCTGGGATATTTCATTTTCTACCAGTGTCTTCCTCCTCTTATCCAAACACCATTGTTCTTATCCTTTAAGAACTCCAAACCCATTAAAACTCTCCTCTTTAAAACCCCTCAACCCCAAATAAAAATTCGGATTTTATATCCTCCTCATTTGGCTGAAAATCCCCCCTCTCAAGCTAGGGTTTTTTTTCTTCATCTTCAAGCTCAAAGGAGGCTTCTTGATTTGGGTAAGTTCTCCTTCAAAACTCTCCTCTTTTTTAAGAAAGATTACAATTTTATGCTTGTAATGGGAGTATGACATGAATTTATATGCCAAGATCATAGCTTTTTATTCTCATGAGTTAGGTTTTGTGAAAAGATAGGATCTTGATGATGGATTGTGTGCATGGACTAAGATTTGGGGGGTTTTATGCAAAAACAACACTATGGCCAAAATTTGAGGGGCTTTTGTGCAAAAGTGGACTAAAATTTGAGGACTTTTGTGCAAAAGTGGACTGAAATTTCACACTTATTTGGCCAAACTTTGAGGGGTGTTTTCATGCAAAAGAATCAAGATTGTTGAGGGGTTTAATTGTAAAAAGCAACTATATATTGTAGAGGGGTTTATTTGCAAAAAAGGGCTAAAATTTTATAGCTAAAATTTTCAAAGTTTAGACCACAAATCCATGACCAAAATGTTGAGAAGGGTATGCGGAAACTAGACCGAAATTTGTGGAGGGGTTATTTGCAAAATTGGCCAAATTTTACAGAGGGGTTTATTTGTAAAGTTAGCCAAAATTGTGAGATGTTGGGGGTGTTAGGTGAACAAACACGATGATCATGATCCAATTCGAGCGTGTTCTTGACTAGAATTTAGCCTTGAACACGAGGGGTATTTTGGGTATTTCACCAAAAATTTATCATGAGGGTTTACACCGCAATATGAGCTCATTGTTTTGCATGCACAAAACTCATATGTTTAATTAGACTTCAACTTATAAAATCCTATTTATTTTATAGGATTTTAATTAAAGTTCTTAATTTCCCTTTTAAATTTCGGGCGTTCAGATTTATGATTGTACCTAACCCGTCAATTTTCATTGCAGGTTCTCCATGTCTCCGCGCCGATCGCGATTTCATAGGAGCCGCTCCTTTTCACAGCATAGCGAGAGGGAGGCTCCCGCGGCATCCTCCTCCGCGGCTTTCTCTTTTGGGGGTGAGCATGTGTGCTGTGTGCTTTCTGTATCCCCGATTGATCCCTTCGCGGGTCATTCGGGAAGAACCAACATCCTCCTTCGCGGGGATCGAGGTTTCAGGAAATTCATGGTTCTGCTATATCCTCGTTTGGCCCCTTCGCGGGTCATTCGGGAAGAGCTGACATCCTCCTTCACGGGGATCGAGGTTTCAGGAAACTCGTGGTTCTGCTATATCCTCGTTTGGCCCCTTCGCGGGTTATTCGGGAAGAGCCGACATCCTCCTTCGCGGGGATCGAGGTTTTAGATTTGTTTTGCTTGGCCAATTCAAGTCTTTCGGCATATTGGGGCGATTTCGTGTTGTCTTACACTGTGTAGGTCGGGGTATGTTACCACGTTATTTACGTGATGATGCATACCGCTCTTCCAGTGTAGGACACTCGAAATCGTCTCGCCAATTGCCCAATGGAAGATCCTATCTCGCTCTCTTGTGAGATGGATTTAATTCTTGTATAATTCATGGATAATTTTCTAACTTTACCCTTATTTTGTTGCAGTTGAATTCCCTGCGGACAGTCTTCCCCCTCATGCTACTACTGGTTGCAGTGGGGAGGTTTTCTCTTCTATTGCTGACAGGCAGGCTATTGGTCCACTTCCTCAGTTTGATAGAAGTCGTTCCGATGAGTCCTGCCATCTGATACGAGATTGGGGACGCCGTTCATTACGCCAGTTAATCACTGATGCTCCTTTTACCGCAGACTCCATTTCTACTCAGGCTTTAGAGAGGCCTGGTTATCTGTTTGGAGATTCCGTTGAGGATCCGGCTAGGTTGACTTTTGCTGATGAGCATTGGTTGAATAATGACGAAGGAGCTCTTCTTTATATTTCTTCCATTCCCCGTCAGCATTCCTTTACTCATTTGGAGGGGCAGGCTGTACAGCGACGGATGTCCTGGAATCTCACAGATGATGGCGACCGAGTTCATTGCGGATATATCTCTCACCATAAGACTCTAGGCTCTGATGGGCATAACTATATTCACGGTCTTCAACTAGGAATTCTGGGTCTTGATACTGCACCCCCAGACGAGGTATCAGCAGCTGCTCCTACTATGAGGAATCGTTTGGCTAAGCTTGGGAGAAAATTACCTCCACCAGATTTCAGATGTTTTGGTTGGGTTTACTCACAACCCAAGGGATGGTGGACCCGTATGACTGGTTACGTCTTGGGACGTTGGGAGAGTGATCTGAGAAGCAGTGGGTTGTATGCGCCTATACGAGCCACCATGTATGGGTTCCCGGTCAGCTGTCGCTATTTCCTAGCATTATTAGAAACATATGTCCCCGATAGTAACACATTTCTATCTTGCGGTGGAGAGTTAGGGTTAGCTTTGCATGAGATGCACAAAGTTTCTGGTCTTCCGATGGGGGATTGTCCGTACCAGGAATACTTTCCCTCGAACCTGCAATTGGAGCGCATGAAGAAGGATTCGCCCGATATGTATGACACACTTTGGGATCTTACATGTCACTATTACACATCTCTAATCAAAGTGACCACTCAGGCGAAGAGGAAGAGACAGATCAGCTTGAAGCAGTTCGTCGTTTATCTATTTCAGCATTTGGAAGGTGATTTAAGCGAGACTGTTCGTAAGTTAGACATTTTGACACCTTCTGCCATTAATGAGTTGATGGAAAAGGTCGAAGCTTGCTCCTACACTACTGCCGGTGTTGAGGGAGCTTTTTCTGTAGGTACCAAGTTTCGAACATTTCTTAGCCATGCACATAAGTCTATTCAGCCCAGGACTCTGTTAGCAGGCTATCTTGCCATCAGGTTGAAGAAGTGCGTCGTTCCATATCAGTTTTCTGACGCCTTACCTCTTGAGGTGCTCTTCCCTGCTGTTCAGCTAGCTTACGGGAGAGAGCTTTCTCTGCTTCCGGCGATGGTTGCTGGCATCCATTATGGGCTTAGGTATTTGGTCGATGGTTTTACATAGGTGGGTCCTGAACCGTCGACCGAGCTTATTTCTGTAAAGGTCGAGCTTTCGTATACATACCTGATGGCGTGGCTCGTTCTTCACCGTCCTGATTTGATATCGGCGACCAGTACTGTTGATATCTCCGTCCCTTTTGTGCAGCTATTGGAAAGGAGTAAATGGTTCGGGAAGACGTTCACTGATGTACAGCGAGAGCTTCAAGTTCGTAAGAGCTGGGAGTTCTTCAAGTGTTTTCCTTGCTTCTCGGGCCGTTATGATGATGTATTGATTGATGAGGAGAGACCCAGGACTGGTCGGACTTCTCTTGACGCTGGTTGTTTCCGTTGGTTGGTGAACATCCGCGTTGGATATCTTGTTCTTCGGGTGAAGAACCGTTGTCATATAGAGCCTTACCTTCCGTGTCGCTTTGCTCGCCAGTTCGGTTATGACCAGCTGTACGTTGGGAATCCGAGCCGTGGTTTGTGGACTGAGGGAGGGCTTATTGATGGCGTTCGAGCATGGCTGTGGACTATGGTGGGCTGTACTAGAGCCTACTTCGCTCTTCCTTCATCTAAGCGCAAGCTGTTGCTTACCTTCCTCAGCTGCAAGTGGTTCCTTTCTGCCAATGAGTTTATAGGTGTGAGGAGCCTTTCAGAGTTGGAGGCCGAGCACTTGGTTCAAATCACTATCAAGGCTACTCGTAAGGCTGAGCTTTCAAAGAAACAGGGGAAAAAGCCTGCTAAACCCTCCCTTTTGAGTAGAAATAGGATGGAGGATGATGAAAAACTTCTTCCTACTGACGATGAGGATGAGACTTTTGAGGAAGAATACGTGGACATAGGTACCGACGGGGAAGAACCTTCTACAGGTTTGTCCAACTCTTTCTTTTTAGGATTAATGGATCTAACCCTCTTTCGTTGGCATCAACGTCATATCCTTTCTAAATCACAATTGGCTTTTCAAGAATCAGAGCGAAAGGTCTTTTTCACTTATCCTAACAAGATGACTCTTATCCCCAGGTAGAATGGTTGATGAGCATGAGTCGCTCGCTTCTCGCTATGCGAGATCCCGACCTAGCGGCCAAGCTCCCGCACAGGTTGAGATGCGTAGTAAGTTCATGCATGAACAGCCCGTTGGTTCTGTGAGAGTTCGTATTCCGAAACGGAAGAAGACCGCTCATAAACCACATGTTGGTCGGCGCACCAACAGAACGGAGTTAGGAGGCATCGCCGGTGGAGAAGAGGGTAATACCTTATTATTTTTACTGCTTTAAGATGATTCACCTTCTGGATTTGTTAAACTTAATTATGTTCTATATTTCAGGAAACCATGACGAAGGTGGACTTCCACAAGATTCTGTATTCCCTGATTCTGGCCATTTGGATAGCTTCGTGCAGCAGATGTGTGATGCTATTCATAATGAGCCTATGGATGTTGACACGAACATGGATGCTGAGCGGGTTAATAGTGTTGAACCAACAATTCTATACCCAGGTATATCAAAATCCGATGATACCTTACTCGAGTAGCAGTTGGAAGAGTTAGGGAATTCAGGATTTACTTCTCCTTTAATTATTTCCGCGCTTTGTTTTCTTTCAGATAACTTGAAGAATCCAAGCACGGATATCGGGGCAAAAAAATCTGTTGCCACCACTGCAGGTACATCTGAGCTCTTCTTTCTTTCCCTGTCCTTTTTATATATATCCAACACCTAAATTTTCATGCAGGAGCCGTATTAGAGAGATCAGTTGAGGATGAGGCTTTCCATGATATAGGTTTTGAGGAACAAGCGTATGTCTCAGTACCAAGTTTCTCAGGATCCGACATTAGACTGTTAGTCGACATGCTGGCTGAGCAGGCCACCAGAGGGGCTGTAGGACCATCCTTTGAGGGTGATTCGTCTGTAGGTATATATCTAATTCTCTTCATTTTGTCAGATCTTTTATCTGAATGACAAAGAATTATAGTCACAGGACCAGTCACTGGAACTGATTCCGTTATGATCCCTGGCACCTCTAATTTACCTGAGGGTAATGGACTCGCCGGTACGCATATAATCTTCGTCACCGTGATTTTTTTATTTGTCTGAATTTTTACTTGACTAATGGAGGAGTGTAATCATCAGCCACCGGGACTGATACAGTTACGATTCCGGCATTTCCAGTTTGCCGGAGGGTGATGGACCTGCGGGTACGCATATAATCCTATCACCACGATCCTCTTTATTTGTCTAAATTTCCATTTGACTAATAAAGAAGTGTAACCATAGGACCAGCCGTCATGACTGATGCGACTACGGTTTCTAGGACCGCTAGCTTGCATAACGGTGGTGTCTCTCCTTCATTGCCGAGAGGCACTGCCGATTTACCTAGAGAGGTTGATATACCCTCAGCGACCACACCTGCTGTCATCTCGAAGCCCGTTAAGACTAGACTGACGGAGCCGATCGTCAGACCTCAGTCTATGAGGACCTCTATTTGTATTGGTATGCTTGCAATTCGCTTTAAATTAAATTTTATCATATTCGAGAATTTCTTACTCTTTAACATGATTGCTTGTAGGATCTCAACCTTCTCCATATGAACATGTCCTCGCCCTTTTGTCTGATTCCGATCCGATCAGAGACATATTCCGAATGGATCTCAGCTCTTTCGTCATCTTTTTTAATGGCATGATCGAGAAGATTCTTCATCAAGGGTATTGCTTTGATCAGTTTAGACGTTCTCTTTCTCGCCACCTGACGATGATCAAAGAAGAGGGATATCTGGAGTTAGCTGACTCTCTTGCTGCCGACTTTATTGTCTTGGAGTCTGAACTCCGAGAGCTAGATTAGCTAAAGGCTAATGGAGCTTCTTCTTTCGTATCCTCTCAGTTGGAGCATAGATTGTCACAATGGCGTGATTTGAGATCTTCCATCGGCAGCGAGCTTCAGTCACATGAGAATTCTATTGCACAGCTGATGGCTAGTCTTGCAAGAAAGGATACTGACAGAGCTGAGTTACTCAGTTCTTTAAACTCTAACCGTGAGGAAGTAGACAAGTTGAAGAAGGCCTTAAAGTATGCCGAGGAGTCTGGTGCTATCATGGCAGAGGAGTTGGCTGGACTAGAGAAATCTCGCTGACAGATGCTTGAGAGATTAGGATCTACGCAGGAGAGATTGATGAAGCTGAAAAATGAAGCCGCGAAGATCTTGAGCAATTCTGAAGAATCTGTCCGAATTGATCTGCAGGCTGAGCTTGAGCAGAGTTATGCAGATAGACTTTCTAAGTTAGAATTTCACATTTTTGCTCGCCGACTGCGTTCGGGCCAATGAGCTTTTTGTTGTATGCTTTTACTTGATCCATTAGTAGAGACCCAGTATTTGTTTTAATACACTCATCTTTTATCATGACATTTCTTTATTGATTGCGAATCTAATGGACACAATATTTATAGAATTTTTGGCAAATCCTCAGCCATCAACGGGTTTGATGTGCCTTTACCGATTACCGTTTGAATCGGGCTAGCATACGGATTATTTTAGTTCGTTCCGCATGTAACGTTGTTCTAAGAGTGTTAATTCATTTAGACTTGACGCTATGATTTTGAATACATAGACTTCACCATTTCTTATGAAAAAAGGTACCCAGCAACGCGTATTAGGCGATGACTTATCCCTTCTTAGGTTTCAGGATAAAATTCCCCAGACTTAGGCTCTGGTGTCTTTTTTAATCGGCGAAAGACTAAACCGGCGATGTGTGTTAGACATAGACTTTAGAATTTTTGGCAAACCCCAAGCCTTCAACGAGTTTGATGTGACTTTACCGATTACCGTTTGAATCGGGCTAACATGTGAATTATTAAAATTCGTTCCACATGTAACGTTGTGCTAAGAGAATTACTTCTCCTAGACTTGATGCTATGACTTTGAATATATAGACTTTACCATTTTTATGGGGAAAAGGTACCCAACACCGCGTATTAGACGATGACTTATCCCTTCTTAAGATTCAGGATAAAAGTCCCCAGACTGGAATTCTGGTATCTTTTTTAATCGGTAAAAGACTAAACCGGCAACGCGTGTTAGGCGTAGGCTTATCTCTATTTAGGAGTCGAGATAAAATTCCCTGTGCATAAAGTGCGCGGATTGGAAGTTGAGAATTGTGTCTTTTCTCAAGGCAAAGACAAACCCAAAGTTAGAGCGGAAGAATTTTATATTCTTGGCCCCAAGTCTTGTTTAGGGTAAAGACGAACCCAAAATAAAAGAAGAAGAATTTTATATTCTATCTTTCAATACTGAAGAGGAAAAATTTTATATTCTATCTACAGTTGGAAAGGAAACTCGAGGTGGGATCTCCACCCCCAGAATCCTGAAAGATGAAACTAAGAGTGGGATCTCCACTCCGAGAATCGAAAAGATTCAAACGACCCTAACTTTTATAGGATTGGTTGTTTGATCCAAAAAGAGTTCCTTATTTATTGAGGGGAAAGTCCAATTTCGACCGTAACTTTTATAGGTTTGGTTGAAAAAGAAACAATGGCAGTCTTTCGTTTATCGAAAGGGATGACTCGGTCTTAGTCCTAACTATCTGCAGGTTTGACTAAGTGAGATCAGAAACAATCCTAACTTTTATAGGTTTGATTGCTCGAATTGAAAGTGGATCTCTCGTTCATGCAAGGAATCGAGAGGAGAATTTGGCTTTGGCCCTAACTTTTATAGGTTTGACCTGAAAGCAAAGAGGGCGGAATACAGGTAGCAATAGAAAAACTGGTTTGTACTAGCCACTCGATGGAGGATATTGATGTTAAGTGATTAGGACTTAACACGTCAAGCATTAAAAATTACCATGAATTGGCGGATTAAAGTTTTAACGGGCCCACCGTCAATTGATTTGATCAGTGGGGGATTTTGCGAGGAAAGATTAATCTGTCAAAAGGATTGAATCTCGTCTCAATAAAATAACTCATGAGAGTTAGTGAATTTAATAAAAGGAAACATTCTGATATTTAAGGTTTAAATGTAGATGTATTAATTATTACTTTTATAGTGATTGGGTTATCCCTAAGAATACCACAGGTGGTATTCTTCCGGGAACTTCCCGATACATTGGTTATCCTGAAGGTACTAATGATAGTATTTTTTTAGGAATTTACCGTTTATTGGCATCATAAGCCGATCGCCTTCCTTAGTAACTAGGCAATATGCGCCATTCGAGTAGACTGTTTCTACTACGAACGGTCCCTCTCATTTGGGTTCAAATTTGCCTTTCTTCTTGGAGTTAAGGATCATAGGTCGTCTTTCAATTAAGACCAAATCTCCTTCTTTAAAACTTCGTTGTCAAACTTTCTTGTCGAAAGCTCGGGAAATTCTGGCTTGGTAGAACTCAATATGCTGTTGAGCTTCTAAGCGCTTTTCATCGAGCATCTCGAGTTCTTCGAGACGTTTCTGATGTTGTTCTTCGGTCATCATTTGGGTTGCGAGAGCGATTCGAAGAGATAGAATTTGTATTTCCAACGGAAGAACGGCTTCACATCCGTATACCAAAGAGTATGGGGTTGCGCCAGTAGGTGTACGAACTATGGTGCGGTAAGCCCACAGGGCTTTACCGAGTTTATCATCCCAATCTCTTTTGTTGGTCTTCATAAGTTTTGATAAAAGCTTGATGATAGTCTTGTTAAAGGCTTCAGCTAATCCGTTTGCCGTGGGGTTATAAGCTGTCGACGAGACGTCTTGAATTTTGAACTTCTCGCAAAATCTGATGAAGGCATTACTGACAAATTAAGGACCGTTGTCATGTATGATTCGTCTTGGGACACCATGCTGATAGATAATATGGTGTTTGATGAATGCAATGATGTTACTGGTCTTAACTTCTCTGAGTGGAATCGCTTCAGCCCATTTGGAGAAGTAGTCAGTAATTGCCAGGATGAATCAGTCACCCTTGACTAACGGAGGATTTATAGGACCAATAATATCCAATCCCCAGGTCTCAAACGGCCATGATGTAACCGAAGGATACAGATGCTCTGGAAGTTGGTGCATATAATTCGCGTGTATCTGACACGCATGACACTTTCGAGCATACGCGACTGCGTCACTCATCATAGAAGGCCAAAAATATCCCATTCTTCTGATGCGGTCATAAAGTTTGGGGCCGGGCTGGTATGCACCACAAACCCCTTCGTGTGTTTCCTTAAGGACTTCTTCAGCTTCTTTAGTCGATAAGCAACGTAATAGCAAACCATCATACCCCCTACGGTATAGCATTCGACTCTCCGTATTATAGTAGAATCTCGGTGCTCTTCGTCGGATTGAATCCCTTTCCTTCACGTCTTCTGGTAAAATTCCATACAAAACGTAATCGATGATGGGGAAACGTCAATCTCGGGGTTCAAACTCGACCTGAGTTTAGTATACTTCTTTAACATCCTCTTCCTCGCTATTTTCATCGTAGATTGGCACCAGGAGTTGGTGGGTCCTTACTGTAACAAACTGTTCTGTCTTAGGAGGCTGTGCCAGGGATACGGCCAATGCTGCTAACGCATCTGCGTAAGTGTTCTGTAACCACGGAATGTGTTCGATGAAGAATCCTTCGAATGATTCTGCCATCTCCACTGCCATCTTATGATATGGTATTAAATCCTGACTTCAGACTTCATACTCCCCTTGAACTTGCTTATCTATTAGTTGAGAATCATCGAAAGCTTTGAGATACTCAACCCCTAGTTCTTTAGCAAAATTGAGTCCTATGAGTAGCGCGTTATATTCAGCTACATTATTTGAGCATGGCTCGGTCAACGAGTAGGCTCGAGGCATCACATGTTTTCTTAGGGAAACTAAGACGACTCCAACTCCAGAAGAGATCTTAGAACATCCAGGAGCACTTGCTACATTAGCTGCTCGGGAAGCGCCATCAAAGTACAAACGCCATACTTATTGGTACGAAGTTACGTTGACTTCGTAGGTTTCATCGGGTAGGTCATCATATATCTCGGCAGTATCCGTAGTTGGATTAGCTTCTAGGACGTCACAGATAGCCTGTGTTAGACCCTAGAGGGGGGGTGATTAGGGTCTTATGCTAATCTAAT
>BQKN01000331.1:650564-696555 GCA_022839385.1 Asparagus kiusianus
CCGGATCAAGGAGTCTCCTTCTTCATTCTTCACCCCCTTCTCTTTTCCCTTAGTGTTGCCCTATAGCAGTGATACTAAGAAGAGCGAATATCTCGATCATCCGAGATAGGAGCTGTTGGTTTCCATATCCCCTCGAGGATAGACGAAACTCTGCCGGATTCTTCCGGAAAAGATCTTGATCGACCGGCGGTCCACGGATATCGACATCCCCGTCACAGGCCAAAGACCCACGCAAGCAAGCACCGATAAACGGGACTTGCGTTTATTTTCGAGAGGGTTGTAACCTTAATTTCTTTGTTATTTGATTCATTGTAACGACTGAAGTTTTAATGAAATCAGTAATGAAGGCAACTTTCGACGGAAACAAAAGTTACCTCCACTAGATTACAGATGCTATGGTTGGGCTTTCTCACAAGCCAAGGGATGGTGGACATGCATGACCAGTTACGTCTTGGGCGCTGGGAGAAGGATTTGAAGAGCAGAGGATTGTATGCACCTATACAGGCCACCATGTACGGACTTCCGGTCAGCTGTCGCCATTTCTTGGCGTTGTTGGAGACATACATGCCCGACAGTAACACGTTCATGACCAGCGGCGGAGAGTTAGGGTTGGCCTTACATGAGATGTATCAGGTTTCTGGTCTTCCAATGAGGGATTGTCCATATCAGGAGTACTTTCCCTCGAACCAGCAGTTGGGGTGGTTGAAGAAGGATACTCCCGACATGCATGATACTCTTTGGGACCTCACTTGTCATTATTATACCTCCTTGATCAAGATTTCTCCTCCAGCGAAGAAGAAAAGGCAAATCAGCTTGAAGCAGTTTGCTGTCTATCTGTTCCCTAATTTGGAGGGTGACTCCGACGAGCCCCTTCGTGAGTTAGATGTCCTGACCCCTACCGCCATTAATGAGTTATGGAGAAGGCTGAGGCTCATTCTTACACCATTGCCCGTGCTGAGGGAGCTTTTCCTGTAGGAACCAAGTTTCGTTCGTTCCTCCACCGTGCACAGAAGTCCATCGAGCCCCAGACTCTGCTAGTAGGCTACCTTGCCCTCTGGTTGAAGAAGTGTGTTGTTCCGTACCGGTCTTTAGACGCCTTACCTCTCGAGGTGCTCTTCCCCGCAGTTCAGCTAGCTTATGGGAGGGAGCTCTCACTGCTCCCAGCGATGGTTGTCGGCATCCATTGCGGGCTTAGGTATCTGGTCAGTGGTTTTACACAGGTGGGTTCTAAACCATCGACCGAGCTTACTTGTCCGAAGGTCGAGCTTCCTTATGCGTATCTGATGGCATGGCTCGTTCTTCACCGCCCTGACTTGATGTCGGTGCCCAGCGTTGTTGATGTCCCCGTTCCTTTCGTGCAGCTGTTGGAGAGGAGCAGATGGCTCGGGAAGAAATTCGGCGATGCACAACGAGAGCTTCAAGTTCGCAAGAGCTGGGAGTTCTTCAAGTGTTTTCCCCACTTTTCGGGTCGCTATGGTGATGTGCTGACTGATGAGGAGAAACCCAGAACTAATCGGACTGCTCTCGACGTTGGTTGTTTCCGCTGGTTAGTGAACATCCGTGTTGGGTATCTCGTTCTCCGGGTGAAGAATCATTGCCACATAGAGCCTTACCTTCCCTGCTGTTTTGCTCGTCAGTTCGGTTACGACCAACTATATGTTAGGAATCCGAGCCGTGGTTTGAAGGTTGAGGGAGGGCTCATTGATGGCGTACGGGCATGGCTATGGACTATGGTGGGCTGCACCGGAGCCCACTTTGCCCTTCCTTCATATAGGCGCAAGCCGATGATTACTTTCCTCAGTTACAAGTGGTTCCTCTCCGCCAATAATCCATAGGTGTGAGGAGTCTTTCAGAGTTAGAGTCTGAGCACTCGGTCCAGGTCGCTATGATGGCTGCTCGTAAAACCGAGCTTGCTCAGCAACAGAGGAAGAAGTCTGCCAAACCTCCTCTCTTAAGCAAAGACGATGAAGAGCTCCTTCCTACTGATGATGATGACGAGACTTCTGAGGAGGAGTATGTGGATATAGATATCGACCAAGAAGAACTTGACACATGTTTGTCATGCTCTTTGATCCTCTTTCTCAACTTCAATTGATATCAACGAAAGATCTGGTTCATTTAATGAAATAATCCTTATCATTTCAGGTAGGACAGCCGACGACCATGAGTCGCTTGCTTCCCGTCGTGCGAGATTCAGGCCTGGTGGCCAAGCTCCTACCCAGGTTGATACACGTGACCAGTCCACGCACGAACGACCCGTTGGTTCTATGAGGGGTGATATTCCGAAAAAGAAAAAGATCGCTCATAAACCACACGTTGGTCAGCGCTCCTATGGAGTGGATTTAGGAGACTTCGCCGACAGGGAGGAAGGTAATACTTCGTCGTTTTCATTGCTTTAAGATGACTTACCTTCTGGGATTCGTAATCATGTTTTATGTTCCAGGGTTCTTTGAAGAGGGCGAACTTCCATTGTCTCCCGTATTCACTGGTTCTGATAATATGGATAGCTTCATGGAGCAGATGTGCGACGCCCTTCGTGACGGTTCTCTGGATATCGATCTAAACATTGATCTTGGACAGGTGAATAGTGTTGAGCCCACCGTTCCATATCCAGGTATATCTACATCCGATGATACCCTCCTCAAACATGGGGAAAGAAAATCTTCTGTTCTTGCTGCAGGTATTTCTGAGCTTTCCCTTCTTCCTTATCTTCTTATACATATCTCCAACATTTAGGTTGTCCTGCAGATGTCACGATGAAAAAGCCAGCTGAGGACGGAGCCTTTCATGATGTAGGTTTCGAGGAACAAGGGTGTGCTCCTGTACCAAGTTTCTCGAAACCCGACGCTGGATTATTAGCCGACATGCTGGCTGAACAGACTACCAGAGGAACCGTGGGACCACCCTTTGCGAGTGATTCATTCACAGGTATATATCTAATTCCCTTCATTTTGTCTGATCTTTTGTCTGACTAACGAAGGGTTAATATTACAGTACCAGCCACCAGAACTGATACTCTCATGACTCCTGACCTTCCCCGTGTACCTGAGGACGATGGACTTGCAGGTATGCAAATGATCTTATCATCCCGATTCTCCTTATTTGCCTAAATTTCCAACTTGACTAATAAAGAAGTGTAACTATAGGACCAGGCGTTGTGCCTGATGCTACTACAGTTTCTGGGACTGATAGTTTGCATGAGAGCAGTGTCTCCCTACCACAACCGAGAGGTACGACCGATTTGCCTGCAGGGGTTGATATACCCTCTATGACTACTCCTGCCGTTATATCAGAGCCTGTCGGACTTCAACCCGAAGGGACCTCCGTTGGCGTTGGTATGCTCGGAATTTGCCTTTGAATTTCCTTATCGTATTCGATAATCTCCTAACCTTCTATATTGTTGCTTGTAGGATCTCGATCCTCTCTATATGAGCGTGTCCGCGCCCTTTTGGTCGATACCGATCCAGACAGAGACATTTTTCGTACGGACCTCGGCTTTTTTACCGCCTTTTATAACGGCATGATTGAGAAACTTCTTCACAGAGGATACTCTTTCGATCAGTTCAGGCGCTCCTTTTCTCTCCACATGATGATGATGAGGGAAGAAGGACATCCAGAGTTGGCCGATTCCATCACTGCCGAATTTACTGTTCTGGAGTCAGAGATCTGAGAGTTGAAGGACTTGAAGGCTGGTGGAGCTTCTTCCTTTGTGTCCTCTCAGATGGAACATAGGCTGACGCAGTGGCACGACCTGAGATCTTCTCTCGGCAGCGAGCTTCGATCACATGAGCATTCTGTTGCGCAGCTGATGGCTACCGTGGCGAGGAAGGATACAGGTAGAGCCGAGTTACTCAGCTCTTTAGATTCCGGCCGTGAGGAAGTGGCTAGATTGAAGGAGGCCTTGAGGCACGCTGAGGAGTCCGTTACTCTTATTGCAAAAGACCTGGCTGGATTAGAGCGTTCTCGTGAACAGACGCTCGAGAAGCTGGGATCTACACAGGAGAGATTGATGAAGCTGAAGAATGAAGCCACGAAGATCTTAAGCAGTTCCGAAGACTTTGTCCGAGCTAGTCTGCAGGCAGAACTTGAGCAGAGCTATGTAGACAGGCTTTCTAGTTTAGAGTCCCATGTTCTTAGCCGTCAGTTGCCTTCGGGCTAACGAGCTTTTTATTATATGCTTTTGACTTGATCTATTACTAGAGACTCCGCATTTGCTTCTTTCATGATATTTCTTTATTTACTTTGAACCCAGCAATGATAAAATTTATAGGATTTTTGGCAAACCCCCAGCCCTCAACGGGTTTGATATGCCTTTACCGATTACCGTTTGAATCGGGCTAACATGCGGATTGTCTAGATCCGTTCCACATGTAACGTTATGCTAAGAGAATTGCTTTTCTTAGACTTAATGCTATGACTTTGAATACATAGACTCCACCATTTCTTATAGGAAAAAGGTACCCCGCACCGCGTATTAGGCGATGACTTATCCCTTCTTAGGCTTCGGGATAAAATTCCCCAGGTTTAGACCCTGGTGTCTTTTTCAATCGGCGAAAGACTAAACCAGCAATGCGTGTTAGGCATAGACTTATCTTTATTTAGGAGTTGAGATAAAATTCTCCGTGCACAAAGTGTCCGGATTGGAAGTTGGGAATTATGTCTTTTCTGAGAACAAAGACAAACTGGAAAATGAGAGAGGAAGAATTTTATATTCTATCTCCCAGTGCTGAAGAGGAAGAATTTTATATTCTACCTACAGCTAGAAAGGAAACTCAAGGTGGGATCTCCACTCCCAGGATCCGAAAGGATGAAACTAGGAGTGAGATCTCCACTCTGAGAATTGAAAGGTTCAAATGACCCTAACTTTTATAGGATTGGTCATTTGAATCAAAAGAAGCCTAATTTCTACCCTAACTTTTATAGGTTTGGTGGAGAAAGGAACAAAGGCAAATTTTCGTTTATCGAAAAGGAATGACTCGGTCTTAGCCCTGGCTATGGTAGGTTTGACTAAGTGAGATTGGGAACAATCCTAACTTTTGTAGATTTGATTGTCCGAACTGGAAGTGGACCTCTCATTCATGGGAGGAATCGAGAGGGGAATTTGGCTTTGGTCCTAACTTTTATAGGTTTGACCTGAAAGCAAAGAGAGTGGAATACAGGCAGCAATGAGAATGCCAACTCGTACTATCACTCAAAGGAAGACTTCAATGTTAAGTGATTAGGACCTAACATGTTGAGTCTGAGAATTACCAATGACTAGCAAATTAGAATTTTGGTGGATCCACCGTCAATTGATTTGATCAGTGGATGGTTTGGTGAGGGAAGATTAACCTATCAAAGGACTAGATTGTAGGCGTATAAAATTGCCTATAGGTCCCCTCGCACAGCTCGACACGGGGAATCGACAAATCAACGAACCATTGAGTGATGAGGCGGCAAGGTCAACAAATTGCACGCGATCAACAGAATGCATTCGCGTGCGGAATCAATCCAACGGTTCGGGGAGTCAATGAGTCGTCCAACCAAGAACGGACTCGGATGAATCACGATCGAATCAAGATCAGCTTCGGACTCGAACTCAGAAATGGATTTACTGCCAAATCGGGAATTAAGTCAACAAATCGATTCCAAACCAAGTCAACCACAAACCAGAAACAGCGGAAAAGACCGAAACGAACAACACCCGAGGGGACTCGGCCGAAACCGAGCCACCCCAAGGTGGCTCGGCCCAAGCCGAGCCACCCTAAGGTGGCTCGGTGGCTGAGCCACCCCAGGGTGACTCGGCCAAGGCCGAGCCACCTTGAGGTGGCCGGCTCCCCCCCCTCTTGTGTGTGTTGGCCACACGTGCACGGGCACAGTTTTGTTTGCCTATAAATAGGCTAGGGTCTGTTCATTTTAAGAGGGTTGGAATTTTTGGAGAGAGGCGAAGCCCTGCTGGATTGAAGACTCGGACCTAAAAAAGATCTCAACTTTGGGGACTTTGAGGACTCACTCATTCAGATCTGGTACTCGGCGATCGTCAACGCCAAATAAGACAGGAGTTTGAGAGGACCGGATCTCAGATCTACGTCGTTATACTCCGGATCAAAGCTTGGTCTTTGATCCCGAGATTTGAGCGATTGTTTCCTTGGTGAAACAATCCCTCCGGCTATTATTTCCTTGGTGAAATAATACCCGTTATACTGCGTAGATCCGACCGGATCTAGATCTCGCGGTGGTCCACGGATAAAACCCCGGCGCAGGCAAACAACCCACGCAAGCGAGCGACCGCAAAACAGGAGCTCGTGATTTGTTCGACAAACAAGAGAAAAAGTTGTAATCTTTCTTTTCTTTTATTTTGATTTTCGTTGTAACTGGATCTTATAAAAAGACCGGATCTTTGTAACCGATAAACAGTTATTGAGAGTGAAATGGAATCAATGAAGAAAGCAACGATTTTTCCCGCGAACATAGATCTCATCTCATAAAAATAACTCACGAAAGTTAGAATCTGACAAGAAGGAACATTCGGAATTCGAACGTGGATTTCTTATACATCTCTTCTACAGCGACTGGGTTATCCCTAAGAATACCGCATGTGGTATTCTTCTGGGAACTTCCCGATATATCAATTATCCTGAAGATACTAAGGATAGTATCTTTTCAGGAATTTGCCATTTATTGGTATCATAAGCCGGTCACCCTCCTTGGTGACTAAGCGATATGCGCCGTTCGAGTAAACTGTCTCTACTACGAATGGCCCTTCCCATTTGGGTTCAAATTTACCCTTCTTCTTGGAGTTAAGGATCATAGGCCGTCTTTCAGTTAAGACCAAATCTCCTTCTTTAAAACTCCTTTGTCGGACCTTTTTGTCGAAGGCTCGAGAAATTCTGGCTTGGTAAAACTCAATATGTTGTTAAGCTTCCAGGCGCTTTTCATCGAGCATCTCAAGTTCTTCGAGGCGTTTCTGATGTTGTTCTTCGGTCGTCATCTGGGTTGCAAGAGCGATCCGAAGAGACGGAATTTGGATTTCCAAAGGGAGAACGGCTTCACATCCGTACACCAATGAATATGGGGTTGCGCCGGTCGGTGTACACACCGTGGTACGATAGGCCCATAGAGCCGCGCCGAGTTTGTCATCCCAATCCCCCTTATTATTCTTCACGAGTTTTGACAAGAGCTTTATGATAGTCTTGTTGAAGGCTTCAGCTAATCCATTTGCTGTGGGATTGTAAGCCGTTGACGAGATATCCTGAATTTTAAACTTTTCGCAGAACCTTATGAAGGCGTTGCTGACAAATTGAGGACCATTGTCATGTATGATTCGTCTTGGAACACCATGCCTGTAGATGATATGGTACTTGATAAATGCAATAACGTTGCTCATTTTGACTTCTCTGAGTAGAACTGCTTCAGCCCATTTGGAGAAGTAATCGGTAATTGCCAGTATGAACCGGTCACATTTGACTGACGGGGGATTTATAGGACCAACAATGTCCATTCCCCAAGTCTCAAATGACCATGATGTTACCGAAGGATGCAGATGCTCCGGAGGTTGGTGCATATAATTTGCGTGTACTTGACATGCGTGACACTTTCGGGCGTATGTGATTGCATCACTCATCATGAAAGGCTAAAAATATCCCATTCTTCTGATGCGATCATAAAGCTTGGGGCCAAGTTAGTGCGCGCCACACTCTCCTTCATGCGCCTCCCTGAGGACCTCTTCAGCTTCTTTGGTTGATAAGCAACGTGCTAGCAACCCATCGTACCCCCTGCGGTATAGCGTTCGATTCTCCGTATTATAGTAGAATCTTGGTGCTCTTCGTCTGATTGACTCTCTTTCCTTCATATCTTCTGGCAAGATTCCATGCAAGACGTAGTCGATGATGGGGAAATGCCAATCTCATGGTTCGAACTCGACTTGAGTAGCGTGCACCTCTTGAACCTCTTCTTCCTTGTCCTCTTCATCGTAGAGTGGCACCAGGAGTTGGTGAGTTCTTACCGTAACAAATTATTCCGTCCCGGGAGGCTGTGCCAGAGATACAGCTAATGCTGCTAACGCATCTGCGTAGGTGTTCTGTAACCGCGGAACGTGCTCGATGAAGAATCATTCAAATGATTCCGCTATTTCCACTGTCATCTTATGATATGGTAGTAAATCCTGACTTCGGACTTCATACTCCCCTTGGACTTGTTTAACTATTAGTTGAGAATTACCGAAAGCTTCGAGATACTCAACCCCCAGCTCCTTAGCGAAATTGAGTCCTATAAACAGTGCGTTATACTCTACTACATTATTCAAGCATGGATCGGTTAATGAGTAAGCTCGAGGCATCACATGTTTTCCTGGGGAAACTAAAACAACCCCAACTCCGAAAGAGACCTTGGAACATCCAGGAGTGCCTGTGACAATAGCTGCTCGGGAAGCGCCATCGAAGTACAAACGCCATACTTGTTGGTGCGAAGTTGCGTTGACTTCGTGGGTTTCATCGGATAGGTCGTCATATATCTCGGCAGTGTCCGTAGTTGGATTAGCTGCCAGGAGATCACAGATGGCCTGCCCTTTTACTGATTTCTGTTGTTTGAAATATAAGTCATATTGGGACAAGAGTAAGGCTCATTTTACTAACCGCCAATTCATGGAAGCTGGTTGAGTCATGAACACTCGGACTGAGTTAACTTTAGAGATGACATAGATGGTCTGTCCAACCAAGTAATGCCGCATCTTCTGGATGGCGAACACTAAAGCGAGGCATTCTCTCTCAATCATGGGATATCGAGATTCCGCGCCTACCATGGTTCGGCTTAAATAATATACTGCATGCTCATGACCGTTATCGTCATCTTGTGCTAGTAATGCACTTAACGAGTGGCTCGTCGCCTTGACATAAATCAAGAACGGTTTGCCTGATTTCGGTGCGACGAGTACGGGAGGTTTTGAGAGATATTTTTTAATACTCTCGAATGCCTTTTGACAAGCATCGTCCCACACGAATGACACGCCCTTCTTTGTGAGCTTGGAGAACGGTTGGCATTTTTCTGAAAGGTTCGAGATGAACCGACGGATATAAGCTAATCGCCCTTGCAGTCCTCTGAGCTCTTTGAGGTTTCTCGGCGGTTGTAATTCATTAATTGCCTTTACTTTATCCGGGTCAATGTGAATACCTTTGGTGGTGACGACGAATCCCAGGAATTTACCGCTGGACATTCCGAAGAAAGACTTGGTAGGGTTCATTTTCAATTGATGGGCTCGCATCAAGTCGAACATGGTCTTCAAGTCCTTAATGTGATCTTTCTTATCACGACTTTTCACGACTAGATCATCCACGTAGCATTCGACAGTCTTTCGGAGATGCTCCTGAAAGTTCTTTGACATGGCTCGCTGATATGTAGCACCTGCATTCTTTAAGCCGAAGAGCATAACTTGTGTAGCAGAAGACGCCGAGAGGCGTTCTAAATGCGGTATGCTTTTTATCATCTGGATGCATCTTTATTTGGTTATAACCAGAGAAACCATTCATGAAAGACATCCTCTCGAACCCGCACGTATTGTCGATGATAACATCCATGATGGGAAGGGGAAAATCATCTTTTGGGCAAGCAGCGTTGAGGTCTCTAAAGTTAATATAAACCCTGATCTTCCCGTTCTTCTTAAGGACCGGGACAATATTGGCAAGCCATTCTGGATGTTGCTCTTCCCTAATGAAGCCCGAGTCGACAAGCTTTTTAACCTCAGCTTCGATCACCTCCATCATTTGCGGACGAAACCGTCTTTGTTGTTGTTTGATAGGTTTGACATCCGACTTAATATTGAGACGATGCACTGCTACGCTTGGATCGAGCCCTGGCATGTCTTCATAATTCCAGGCGAACACATCGATGTACTCCCTGATAAGAGAAATTAACTCTTCTTTCTCCTCGGGTAGGAGACTGTCGCTAATGAATATCGGCTTCGGATTTTCCTCACTTCCCATATTCACTTGGACTACTTGATCTTCGGTAGGAGGTTCTCTTTGCTCAAACCTATCGTCGTACTGCATGTTTAAGTGATGAACCCACGGATCTTCCCATGTCGGCATCTGATCATCTTCTTCTATTGTTGCTGGATCAACCGTAACCATGTTCGACATTAGCTTTTTAAACATTTCACCAAGGCTAGTGTCGGAATCCCAAGCCAAAGAGTCAGAAGAGTATCCTTTTCTAGACTTTTAGCAATTTGATCGATGACTTGCCAGCAACACTCGTCGTCAGATGAGGAGACATAGCCTAAGCCTCTTTTGTGGCGATAATAATCATTGGGTTTTCCTTTTGGTACGTAGGCCATTCGAGGCGGAGCTCGCGGACCTCGACCAAAGCAAAGGCCCTCTCCTAGCGTGAAATCATATCCATACCTTTCCATCATATTGCGCGCTTTCGCATCATATCTGAATAGATGAGGGGCAGGTTTATCATCGTCGTTTTCCTCTTCCAAGAAGTGGTCGGGTATCAGAGATTTTCTTTCTTTGCCGCAGACGACCTCCTTTCCACCCCCTGTCCCTATGGGGATGACAAGCGTCGTTCCGCAAGGGTCGTGTACCTACTTTTTCGTCATGCAAAATGATTGAAGTGGCATATACAAGTCAGGGTTATCATAAAGCTCTTTAGTTACATTATCAAGACACATCAAATACTCTAAATCATCGTTTATTGATATCTCTTCGGCAAGTTGCCAATTACAACTACTTTCCGATGATTTATCATCGTCAAGATTGATTACAATGGGTACGATGTCATTAAGTACAAAACCACCATCATAATCAAACCCAGCTTCGGTATCAGCTTTATCCCCGCTGTCCGTTCCTTGGGCCGATGGTTCAGTATCGGATTCGGCGCCGTATAAAAGGGAATCGGTAAAATAGTTCTCCAATCCCTTAAACGGTTGCTTATCCGCGACCACCGTCTTAACTTCATTATTCGTGTCCACATACTTGAGGCATTGATGCAGAGTTGACGGGACTATAAGGTTACCGTGGATCCAAGGTCGACCCAACAGTAAGTTATAGGATGTTTTCGCGTCAATCACATAACAAGTAACTTCTGACTTCAAATCCCCAATCTGGCATTTGATTCGAATCTTCCCTAAGGGTCTGAACCCGCTGGTGTTGAATCCATAAATCGTAGTGCCAGTGGAGGCTAGTTTGCTAGTCGGAATCCCGAGATGATGCATCAATCGGAATGGCATGATACTAACAGCGGAACCCGGATCGACTTGGATTCGGTTGACCATGCTGGAGCCAATGTGCCCGGTGAAATACAAAGGCCTATCATGCTTTGAGTTCTTCGTCTGCATGTCTTCTTTGGTGAAAGAGATGCAGGGAAAATGATGCGCCGCGAGATTGCAGTGTTGAACTGACGACTCCGGTTCTTCAGAAGATGGCTTGATTCGAGTCAAGAAAGCTTCAGAGTCGCTCAAGGCCTCTTGTAATGCTTTCTTTGTATCCTTTGAAAGACGCAACAGCTCGTATAGGGTTATCCTAGCTGGGATATTGGCCAACTGCGCCATGATGTCAAAATAGGGCGGAGAGCTTGCATTTCCCGGTTTGTCTCTCCCAATCGGATGATTGAATCGAGACTGCCTCGGGTTTTGGGCTTCTTGACGTAAAGGCTCTTTCCCTTTCTCCTTCTGCTGGACTTTCTCCGTAGCTACAGGCGTTAGGGGAGTTGCTGCAATTCCCAGTTCTGCCAATGTCTTGGAAGGAGCGGTTTTGGTGCCCAATTGCTCGGAAGCATCCGGGTACTTGTAGTGATACTCATTCCCACTTCGGGTTGCAAAGGCCTCTTGTTCATCTTCAGAAAGTGGGAAGGCTGGAATTCTGTCGTCATCTTCTCCTGGAATAGCAGAAGCTCCACAACAAGATTTACCTTTTCCTTTTGACCTCCTCTTGGAAGAGGCTCCAGTCCATTGTTCGTCTCTAATCAAGTCTGGATGAACCCAAAGAATCTCACCATTCGGGGCTGAGTGTGGCACAAGTCCTTTCTGGCGCTGTTTGTGAGGATCATCATTCACCGTCTTTACTGCTGCATTTATCACTGGTTCATGTTGGAACCAGTTCAAGGGAACAGAGCCGAAGCTAATCGACACTGCATTCGCACCCACTTTCTTCTCCTTGGGTTGCTTCATAGTGATGACCCCGACATCGATCAGAGCTTGAATCTTATCTTTAAGGGCGTAGCATGCCTTGGTAGGATGATGCACCGCTCTGTGAAAAGCACAGTATTTTGGATCACTAATTCTTTTAGCGTCTTCTTGATCCTGGACTGGAGGCAACTTGATCTTGTTGTTCTCGATAAGATATTTAAAAATATCGGGAACTTCATCCTCTTTGAATGAATAGACCTTCGGAAACTTTGGTTCTGAAGCCTTTTGCTTCTGGGGCTGTTGCTGCCACCTTGATTGTTGTGGCGCCTTCTGTTGCTGCTGCTGCGGTTGCGCTTGCACCTCGAATGTTTGATTTGCGTCCACAGCATTCGCATGTGCTTTTCCCTTCCCCTTAGGGACAAAGTTCTGTTGTGGAGCATTATTCGCTATTTGACCTCTTTCAGCCTTCTTCCTTTTAAGGAACCGCTCGGCTCGTTCTCCTCGCACCTTCAAGTCCTTCCAGGTCTTCGGTGGTGCCATTCCTATAGCTTCGAGGATGTCCAACGAAAGATTATTGTGACAAGTCTCGAGAATAAAGTCTTCGCTGACCGGATCTCGGCAATTCATTGCTTTGTTTCGGAACCTCTTCACGAAGTTTTTGACCATCTCACCATCCTTCTGCTTCTCATCAAATAGTGTACCGATTGAGATTTTCGTGTCGTCATCGAAGAAGTTCGTCAGAAACATATCTTCCATGTCGTCCCAACTGCTGATACTCCCGGGCTTGAGACGACGATACCAGTCGAAGGCTGCTCCGCGAAGAGTGCCGACGAATGACCGCACTATAAGAGGTTCATTCCCAGAAATGATTCCTAAATGAGACTTAAAATATATTAAGTGTTGGGTAGGGGAACCCTTTCCATCAAACGGCATAAAGTTGATTAAATTAAACTTTACCGGATATAGAGTTGATTCCCACTCCCTTGGGTATGGACATGGTATGCCGGACCTCTTCACTTCTTGAGCATTCATCAACGCGTTAATTTTGCTCTCCAAGTCCTTCATCTTCTTGTCTTCACTCGTATCTATCTTCGAGTGGCTTCGGGGAGAGGTAACGTGGTCCTCTTTTGCATTATCATCCACGGGACCGCCTCCATTGTTGTTGTTGACAGGAGGAATATTTATGTTGACATTATCCTCTTCCTATTCATTCTCATCTTGATTCTGATTACTGCGTCGACTGGGTTCTCCTTGGTGAATTGTCAGTGCCGCAATTTGCTGGTCATGCATCTCTCTCATCCGTTGCATGGCCATCTCCATCTCGAACTTGAAAGTTTCCTTCTGCTTATTCAGGGCATCTTCAAGCATCTTGGTTACTTGCTCGGCGCTGATCATGAATGACTCGTAGGGTTGTCCCACACTAGAAGCCGTGTCATCGGACGCTATAGCCGAGCAAGAATCTGAACCAGCATCTGACACCTCCTCTTCCAAAGGAAGTCCCTTTTGCATCCTTTGGTAATTCTTTCGCGTATTGATCCCTGATCGCGATCGAGTCACACGCTGTGATACTCCGGCAAACCGATCTGGGCCAAATTGTCATGTCGATTTCCCTCTGCCGGTCATATTAGCAGACACTTCTAGGTATTCGTCCTCTTGTCGAATGAACTTCTTCCCACGAAAACGCCTTGGCTTGGAAATTCTCTCGAACACCAAGACTCTCTTTGGGGTTTTAGAACAGCAGCATTCTGACAACACCGCCTTGATGATGTTGGCACACGGACAGTGAGACTCCGTATCTTGAGTGTATCTCTTTCGAGACTTATCCATACCCCCAGCTCTATAGTACAACTCGTCAGTTTGATAACTGGAGCAACTCATAGAGTGTTGGCATGACTTCCCAGGTATAACACCATCATCATCAGATGAATGTGCTTTCCTCTGGGGATGCGACGCTTTATTAGCGTTTTCAAAAGTCGCGCGTTCAAGTTTACGCTTCTGCGAGTGTGAAAACTTAACGGGCTCTTGCACTTTGACCCGCAATCCAATGCGGTCGGTAACAGGGGCTTTCCCTCTATTATCTTTCTTGGGGGGATTGATACGACCCCCAGTCTGATTTGTCATTTAGGGACCTTTCAATGGTCCTAATCGCTCCTTGACAGGTGCTTTACCTCGGTTCTCGGGTAAAGGACCGAGGCGACCTTTCAGAGGAACCCTGGATCTTGAAGGACCCACGTTCTTGCCTGACTCCGTCGGAGGTGCGGGGACAGGGGAAACGAGATCTGGATTTGAAGAAGTTTGGGTGATAACTCCACCCACTTTTGTCTTAGGTGCTGATTTTGACTTTGGCACCCAAACCTGTTTATGTGTGGACGGCTTTTTGACCGCCTCTTCTTTCTGCATCTCTTTCGCTTTCTGCAGAAGGACTCGGGCATGCGCGAGCAACGCGCGGTGTTTCTTGATTCGCTCTTCGAGAGTGGAGCGAGTCTTCTTGACACGGACCCATTCATTTGTCTCCGCTTTAGAGGAGGAGTTAGTTGTTCGCCGTTGTTGCTCTTGGCGCTGTCTGGATTTTAGATCCTCATTATAGTGGATCCCGTCCATCGATTCTGCGGCTTTGGCCAATTATCGTGCAAGGCGTTGTCGCCGTCTTTGGTGCGCCCTCTTCGACAAAGTTGGAGCAACTTCAGCAATCACCTTTGTGGCGGAAGGGAGATCTGGATCTGCAGCCTCGACCTCTTTGGATGCCGCCGGGATGTCACGGGGCACGGGTGCAGCAGCGACGACGGGATCTTGGATCTTAGAGCCGAAGGTCCCGTGAACGTCTTTGGAAGAGGAGGTCTTCCTGCGCCTGTTTGGAGAGGCGGATCTGGAGGAGGAGGAAGAGAGGTACTCTTCAAACTTCTGCTGATCGAACTCATATTCGATCTCTTCATTCACCCGGATCTTGAATGCCGGTTGCGTCACGACAGCCTCGGCAGCGAGGCTGTTGGCTCCCACTGTGGTCGCCAGCTTGTTTTCGTCAAAAGTTACCTTCATCATTGATTTCATTAATACTTCAAACATTACAAATGAATTCAAATAACAAAAATAAAAATTACAACTTTTCAAAAATAAACACAAGATCCGTTCGTCGTCTCTTGCTTGCGTGGGTCTTTAGCCTATGACGGGGACGTCGATATCCGTGGACTACCTGGCAATCAGATCTGATTCAGAAAAATCGGGCAGAGCTTCGTCGATCCGCGAGGAGATCTAGAAACTTGAAGCGCCTATCTCGGATAAGGCGAGATATTTGCTCTTCTTAGGATTACCGACGAGGGGTAATGCTAAGGAATGGATGCGGGTGATGTAGATCTGATGAAGAACTCTCTTGTGTTGAAGTGCTCGATCACTCTTCACTCCAGCAGGGCTTCGCCAATTCTCCCTAAAAAATCTAGCCCTCCAAAAGTAAGGCCTAAGGCTTCTATTTATAGGCGACACCCCTGGGGTGTCCCCAAAAATCTAGGACACCGCTGGGGTGTCCCCAAAAATCTAGGACACCCCTCTGAGATGCATCCGTCCGCTTCCGCTATAAATTCTTCGTCTGAACTCGGATTTTAGTTATTCGAATTGCGTTAGAATTCTGACAAAGAGTTCTATCAGCTCCGATGGTTGGATTATCTGTAGAACGAACGAGACACGAAAGGCGTTGTTCTTTTTGTAAACATCGCGGGGCTCTCGATTAGCCTGTGCCTTTGTTATTCCGAAATTCTGTCAGCTCACGTAGTTCGTCGATTCACTTCAAGCGTTCACCGATGTTAATTGAACTCCTGTGAACCAGATAGTGACGTTCATTATCGTTCCTTAACACTGAGCTGTTCATGGAGACCTATAGGGAATTTTCGATGCCTACACTCTATCGTCGCCGGGTCAACCGTAGCCATGTTCGACATTAGCTTTTTGAACATTTTTTCAAGACTAGCGTCGGAATCCCAAGCTGAAGAATCAGAAGAATATCCGTTTTTAGCTTTGTTAGCAATTTGATCAATGACTTGCCAGTAACATTCATCGTCGGATGAGGAGACATAACCTAAACCTCTTCTGTGGTGATAATAATCATCGGGTTTTCCTTTTGGTACATAGGCCATTCGAGGCAGAACTCGCAGATCTCGACCAAAGCAAAGACCTTCTCCTAGCGTGAAATCATATCCATACTTCTCCATGAGATCGCGCGCTTTCGTGTTATACCTAAATAGATGAGGGGCAAGTTTATCATCATTGTCTTCCTCTTCCAAGAAGTGGTCTGGTATCGGAGATTCTCTTCCTTTACCGTAGATAACTTCTCTTTCACCTCCTGTCTTTGCGGGGATGACAAGTGTTATTCCGCATGTATCCTGTACCTGCTTTTTCGTCATAAAAAATAATTAAAGTGGCATATACAAGTCAGGGTCGTCATACAGCTCCTTAGTGATATTATTAAGACACAACGAGTACTCTAAATCCTCATTTATTGATATTTCTTCGGCAAGTTGCCAGTTACAACTACTTTCCGATGATTCTTCATCGTCAAGATTGATTACAATGGGTACAATATTATTAAGTACAAAACCATCATCATAATCAAACCCAGCTTCGGTATCAGCTTTATCTCCGTTGTCCGTTCCTTAGGCCGATGGTTCAGTATCGGATTCGGCACCGTATAGAAGGGAATCGGTAAAATAGTTCTCCAATCCCTTAAACGGTTGTTTATTCGCGACCACCGTCTTGACTTGATTATTGGTGTCCACGTATTTGAGACACTGATGAAGAGTTGATGGGACTATAATATTACCGTGGATCCAGGGTCGACCCAGCAGTAAGTTATAGGAGGTTTCTGCATCAATCACGTAGCACGTGACTTCTGACTTCAAATCCCCGATCTGGCATTTTATTCGAATCTTTCCCAAGGGTCTGGACCTACTGGTGTTGAATCCGTAGATCGTAGTGCCCGTGGAGGCTAGCTTACTAGCCAGTATTATGAGATTATACATCAATCGGAGTGGCATGATGCTGACAACGAAACCCGGATCGACTTGGATCCGGTTGACAATGCTGGAGCTAATGTGCCTAGTGAAGTACAAGGGCCGGTCATGCTTTGAGTTCTTCGTTTGCATGTCTTCTTCAGTAAAAAAATGCAGGAAAAATGGTGCGCTGCGAGATTACAGTGTTGAACCGATGGCTCTGGTTCTTCAGGAGATGGCTTGATTGGGGTCAAGAAAGCTTCGGAATTGATCAAGGCTTCTTGTAATGCTTCCCTCGTGTCTTTTGAGAGACGCAACAATTCATACAATGTTATTCTAGCCGGTATATTAGCTAGTTGCGCCATAATATCGAAACGAGGTGGATAGCTTGAAGTTCCCGGTTTGTCTCTCCTAATCGGTAGATTGAACCGAGACTGCTTCTGGTTTTGGACTTCCTGGTGTAGAGGCTCTTTTCCTTTTTTGCTTTTGTTGGGCTTTCTCCGCAACTACGGGTGTAGGGGGAGTCGCGATCACCCCCATTTCCGCCAATGTCTTAGAGGGAATAGCTTTGGTCACCCCCTGTTCAGCTAACTGCTCGGAGGCATCCGGATATTTGAAGTGGTACTCATTCCCGCTCCTGGTAGTAAATGCCTCCTGCTCATCTTCGGATAATAGGAAAGTAGGAATACTTTCGTCATCGCCTTCTAGAATGGCTGCGGCTCCACAACAAGACTTACCTTTTCCTTTTGACTTTTTCTTGGAAGAGGATCCAGTCTCTTGTTCATCTCCAATTAGATCGGGGTGAACCCAAAGAATCTCGCCATTTGGAGCTGTGTGTGGTACAAGTCCTTTCTGGCATTGCTTGTGAGGATCGTCGTTCACTGTTGTTTTCGGAGAAAGTTACATTCATTATCGAATTCATTATAATATAGATTGCTTACAAAGAATTCAAAATATTCAATAAAAAAAGATTAAAAAATTATAACTTTTTGAAAATAATGCAAGATCCGATCGTCGTTTCTTACTTGTGTGGGTCTTTAGCCGGTGACGGGGACGTTGATATCCGTAGACTACTTGACAATAAGATCAGATCCGGAACTCCGTCGATCCGCGAAGGAATCTAGAAGCAGAAGCGCTTATCTCAGCAACGGCGAGATAATTGCTCTTCTTAGGATTACCTCAACGGGATAATCCTAAGGAACGGATGCGAGTGATGCAGATATGAAGAATCTCTCTCTTGTGTTGAAGAACTCGATCACTCTTCAGTCCGGCAAGGCTTCGCTAATTCTCCAAAATTCCAGATCCGAAAAAATGAGGCTCTGAGGCTCGTATTTATAGGCACGGGATGAATTCGGGTTGGAGACACCCTTGGGTGTCTCAACTTAGGCTGAGACACCCTAGGGTGTCTTGGCCTTGGCCGAGATACCTTGGGGTGTCTCGTTTGTACCGAGACAGCTCGGGGTGTCTCAACTCAGGCTGAGATGTTCCGTTTTGCATATTCGTCCGTTTCCGCCGTAATTTTTTCATCTGAACTCGGATTTGAGTGATTCAAAGTGTGTTGGAAAGCCGATGAGGAGCTCTATAAGCTCTAATGATTAGATTATCTATGGAACAAATGAGACATAAAGGGTATTTCGCCGTTTGTGAACGACACAAGGTTCCCGATCAGTTCATATCTTCGTCATTCTGTTATTTCACGTAGTTCGTCGATTCACTTCAAGCATTCACCGATATCAATCAAGCTTCTGTGAACTAGATAGTGGCGTTCATCATCTTTTCTTAATGCTGAGCTGTTCGTAGAGACCTATAGGCAATTTTCAATGCCTACAGATACCCCCTCCAAAGCGTTCTAGACTCGTTTCTTTTATAGAAAAGGCTGGAATACTTTGGATGTGATTGGTCCAGCCTTCGATCGGTATAAAGGACCTGTAGTTAGCTTCAATTCTTGACTCCTTCGATTTTCCATCTATTCGATGCTTTGAAGAATAGCTGAAGTTCTTTCGGCGCTGCGTTTATCACCTGGCCATCGTCGAAGTCTCAAATCTAAAACTAATGAGTTGAGTTTTGCTCGCATCGTCGAGTTGACCTTGAACTGACTATCTCTGTCATGATATATTGACTCGCGTTGACTTTTTGATCGCAACGCGTTGATTGGCATTGACCTAGGGTTACGCGTTGACCGACGTTGACCTTAGGGTTTTGAACATCGTACATTGACTTTTTGATCGCAACGCGTTGATCGGCATTGACCTAGGGTTACGCATTGACCGGCGTTGACCTTTAGGGTTTTGAATGTCGTACGTTGACTTTTTGATCACAACGCGTTGACCGGCGTTGACCTAGGGTTACGCGTTGACCGACGTTAACCTTGAACGTCGTAAGTTGACTTTTGATCGCAACGCGTTGGCCGGCGTTGACCTAGGGTTACGCGTTGACCGACGTTAACCTTAGGGTTTTAAACGTCGTACGTTGATTTTTTTATCGTAACGCGTTGACTGGCGTTGACCTAGGGTTACGTGTTGACTGGCGTTAACCTTAGGGTTTTGAACGTCGTACGTTAACTTTTTGATCACAACGCGTTGACTGGCGTTGATCTAGGGTTACGCGTTGACCGGTATTAACCTTAGGGTTTTGAACGTCGTACGTTGACTTTTTGATCGTAACGCGTTGACCTAGGGTTACGCATTGACCTGCGTTGACCTTAGGGTTTTGAATCGCCCAGTGTCGATTAGTGTCGATTTTGTCAAAATACCCAATAACCGACGAAGACGGGCGAAATTTGGGCTCTAAAAACACAACCGGGGGTTTGAACTAGGTTGAGACACCCACCTTGGCCGAGACACCCTTGGGTGTCTTGGTTTAAAAACCGAGACACCGTTGTGTCTCCTCCCTCTCTTTTGTTTTCTTATGTATGGTGCACTTTTCCCTTCTTTCAAATTTTCAAAAGAGAGTCCTTTTCCCCCTAAACCCTATCTTCTTCCTCCTCTTATCCAAACACCATTGTTTCCCCTCCTTTAAGAACTCCAAACCCATTAACCTCTCTTCTTTAAAACCCCTCAACCCAAGATAAAATTTGGATTTTTGGTGCTCTCCTCTTAGCTGAAAATCCTCTCTTCTCAAAGCTAGGGTTTTTCTTCATCCTCAAGCTCAAAGGAAGCTTCTTGATTTGGGTAAGCTTCCCCTAAAAACTCTCATTTTTTTGATAAAGATTAAAACTTTATGCTTGTAATGAGGGTATGCCATGAATTTATATACCAAGATCATAGCTTTTTGTTCTCATGAGTTGATTTTATGAAAAAGATAGGATCTTGATGATGGGTTGTGTATGTACAAAGATTTGGGGGGTTTTATGCAAAATCAACACTTATGGCCGAATTTGAGGGGGTTTTGTGCAAAAATGGACTAAAATTTGAGGACTTTTGTGCAAAAGTAGACTAAAATTTGGGACTAAACTTTCATGTATATTTGGCCAAACTATTTGAGGTGTTTTCATGAAAAGGAATCAACATTGTTTGAGGGGTTTAATTGCAAAAAGCGACCCAAAAATTGTAGAAGGGTTTATCTCAAAAGGGCTAAAATTTTAGGGCTGAAATTTCAAAAGTTTAGACCACAAACCCATGACCAAAGTTTTGAGAAGGGTATGCGGAAACTAGACCGAAAATTGTGGAGGGGTCTATTTGTAAAATTAGCTAAATTTTATAGACGGGTTTATTTGTAAAGTTAGCCAACGCTGTGGGATATTGGGGGTGCTAGATGAACAAATATGATGACCATGATACAATTTGAGCGTGTCCTTGACTAGAATTTAGCCTTGAACACGAGGGGTATTTTGGGTATTTTACCAAAAAATTATCATGAGGGTTTACACCGCAATATGAGCCCACTGTCTTGCATGCACGAAATTCGTAGGTTTAATTAGACCTCAACCATAAAATCCTACTTATTTTATAGGATTTTAGTTAAAGTTCTTAATTCTCCTTTTAAATTTCAGGTGCTCAGATTTATGATTGTACCTGACCCGTTAATTTTTATTACAGGTTCTCCATGTCTCCGCGCCGATCGTGATTCCATAGGAGCCGCTCCCTTTCATATCATAGCGAGAGGGAGGCTCCCGCGACATCCTCTCCGGCAGCATTTTCTTTCGGGGGTGAGCACTTATGCTTTATGTATCCTCGATTGATCCCTTTGCGGGTCATTTGGGAAGAACCGACATCCTCCTTCGCGGGGATCGAGGTTTCAAGAATTTCATGGCTCTGTTGTGTCCTCGTTTGGCCCCTTCGCGGGTCATTCGGGAAGAACCGACATCCTCCTTCGCGGGGGTCGAGGTATCCGGAAATTCGTGGCGCTGTTGTATCATCATTTGGCCCCTTCGCGGGTCATTCGGGAAGGGCCGACATCCTCCTTTGCGGGGGTCGAGGTTTCGGACTTGTTTTTCTTGGCTAATTCAAGTCTTCCGGCATATTGGGGCGATTTTGTGTCGTCTTACACCTTGTAGGTCGGTGTATGTTACCACGTTGTTTACGTGATGATGCATTCCGTTCCTTCAATGTAGGACACTCAGAATAGTCTCTCCAATTGCCCCGTGGATGATCTTATCTCGCTCTCTTGTGAGATGGATTTAATCCTCGTTTAATTCATGGATAATTTTCTAACTCTACCCTTGTTTTGTTGTAGTTGAATTCCCTGCGGATAGTCTTCCCCCTCATGCTACTACTGGTTGCAGTGGGGAGGTTTTCTCTTCTATTGCTGACAGGCAGGTTATTGGTCCACTTCCTCAATTTGATAGAAGTCGTACCGATGAGTCCTGCCGTCTGATACGAGATGGAGGACGCCGTTCGTTACGCCAGTTGATCACCTGATGCTCCCTTTACAGCCGACTCCATTTCCACTCAGGCTTTAGAGAGGCCTGGTTATTTGTTTGGAGATTTCGTCGAGGATCCAGCCAGGTTGATTTTGGCTGATGAGCATTGGCTGAACAATGACGAAGGAGCTCTTCTTTATATTCCCTCCATTCCCCGTCAGCATTCCTTTACTTATTTGGAGGGATAGGTTGTACAGCGACAGATGTCCTGGAATCTCACAGAGGATAGTGACCGAGTTCATTGCGGATATATCTCCTACCATAAGACTCCAGGCTCCTATAGGCATAAGTATATTCGCGGTCTTCGACCGGGGATTCTGGATCTTGATACTGCACCCCCAGACGAGGTATCGGCAGTTGCTCCTACTATGAGGAATCGTTTGGCCAAGCTTGGGAGGAGGTTACCTCCACCAGATTTTAGATGTTTTGGTTGGGTTTACTCACAACCTAAGGGATGGTGGACCCATATGACTAGTTATGTCTTGGGACGTTGGGAAGATGATCTGAGAAGGAGCGGGTTGTATGTGCCTATACGAGCCACCATGTATGGATTTCCGGTCAGCTGTCGCCACTTTCTAGCATTGTTAGATACGTACATCCCTGATAGTAATACCTTTCTTACCTGCGGTGGAGAGTTAGGCTTAGCTTTGCATGAGATGCATAAGGTTTCCGGCCTTCCGATGGGGGATTCTCCATACCAGGAGTACTTTCCCCCAAACATGCAGTTGGAGCGGATGAAGAAGGATTCGCCCTATATGTATGACACACTTTGGGATCTTACGTGTCACTATTACACATTTTTAATCAAAGTGACCGCTCAGGCGAAGAGGAAGAGACAGATTAGCTTGAAGCAGTTCGCCGTCTATCTATTCCAGCATTTGGAGGGTGGCCCACATGAAGCTATTCGTGAGTTAGACATTCTGACACCTTCTTCCATTAATGAGTTGATGGAAAAGGCCGAAACTTGCTCATACACTACTGCCGGTGTTGAGGGAGTTTTTCCTACAGGGACCAAGTTTCAGACCTTTCTTGGCCATGCACATAAGTCTATTCAGCCCAAGACTCTGTTAGCAGGCTACCTCGCCATTTGGTTAAAGAAGTGTGTCATTCCATATCAGTTTTCTGATGCCTTACCTCTTGAGGTGCTCTTCCCTACCGTTCAGTTAGCTTACGGGAGGGAGCTTTCTCTGCTTCCGATGATGGTTGCTGGTATCCATTGCGGGCTCAGGTACTTGGTTGACGGTTTCGCGCAGGTGGGTTTTGAACCGTCGACCGAACTTATTTCCGTAAAGGTTGAGCTTCCGTACACATACCTGATGGCGTGGCTTGTTCTTTATCGTCCTGACTTGATGTCGGCACCTAGTACTGTTGATGCCTCTGTTCCTTTCGTGCAGCTGTTGGAAAAGAGTAAATGGTTCAGGAAGACGTTCACTGATGTACAACGGGAGCTTCAAGTTCGTAAGAGCTGGGAGTTCTTCAAATGTTTTCCTCACTTCTCGGGACGTTATGGTGATGTGTTGATTGATGAGGAGAAACCACGAACTGGTCGAACTTCTCTGGACGCTGGTTGTTTCCGTTGGTTGGTGAACATCCGCGTCGGATATCTTGTTCTTCGGGTGAAGAGCCGTTGTCATATAGAGCCTTACCTTCCGTGTCGCTTTGCTCGCCAGTTCGGTTACGGCCAACTGTATGTTGGGAATTCGAGCCGTGGTTTGAAGACTGAGGGGGGTCTTATTGACGGCGTCCGAGCATGGCTTTGGACTATGACGGGCTGTACTGAAGCCTACTTCGCTCTTCCTTCATCTAAGCGCAAGCCGCTGCTTACTTTTCTTAGCTACAAGTGGTTTCTTTCTGCCAATGAGTTTATAGACGTGAGGAGTCTTTCAGAGTTGGAGGCTGAGCACTTGGTTCAAATCACCACCAAGGCTGCTCATAAGGTCGAGTTTACGAAGAAGCAGAGGAAAAGGCATGCCAAACCTTCCCTTTCGAGCAGAGACAAGATGGAGAATGATGAAGAGCTTCTTCCTACCGGCGATAAGGACGAGACTTCTGAGGAAGAATATGTGGACACAGATACTAACAAAGAAGAACCTAATGCAGGTTTGTCAGACTCTTTCTTTTTAGAATTAACTGATCTGGCCTTCTTTCGTTGGCATCAACGTCATATCCTTTCTAGGTCTCAACTGGCTTTTCGCAAACCAGAGCAAAAGGTCTTATTCACTTATCCTAACAAGATGACTATTATCACCCCTGGTAGAATGAATGATGAGCATGAGTCACTCGCTTCTCGCTATGCGAGGTCCCGGCCCAATGGCAAAGCTCCCACACAGGTCGAGATGCGGACCAAGTTCATGCACGAGCGGCCTGTTGGCTCTGTGAGAGTTCGCACCCCGAAACGGAAGAAGACCGTTCATAAGCCCCATACTGGTCGGCGTACCTACGAAATGGAGTTAGGAAGCACTGTTGGCGGGGAAGAGGGTAATACCCCACTGCTTTTATTGCTTTAAGATGATTCGCCTTTTGGGATTCACTAAACTCAATTATGTTTTATGTTCCAGGAAACCAATGAAGAAGGCGAACTTCCACAGGATTCCGTATTCCCTGATTCTGATCGTTTGGATAGCTTCATGCAGCAGATGTGTGATGCCATTCACGATGAGCCTATGGAGGTTGACACGAACATTGATACTGAGCAGATTAATAGTGTTGAACCAACAATTCTATGCTCAGGTATATCTAAATCCGATGATACCCTACTCGAGTAGCACTTGGAAGAGTTAGGGAATTCAGGATTTATTATTTCCGTGCTTTTCTTTCTTTCAGATAACTTGAAGAATTCAAACACGGATGTCAGGGAAAAAGAATCTTCTGCCCCTACTGCAGGTACATCTGAGATTTTCCTTCTTTCCCTATCTTTTTTTATATATCCAACACTTAAATTATTCTGCAGGAGCCGTATTAGAGAGACCAGTTGTGGATGAGACCTTTCATGATACAGGTCTTAAGGAACAAGGGTATGTCTCAGCACTAAGTTTTTCAGGATCCGACATTAGACTATTAGTCGATATGCTGGTTGAGCAGGCCACCAAAGAGGTTGCAGGACCACCCTTTGAGAGTGATTCGTCCGCAGGTATATATCTAATTCTCTTCATTTTGCCCGATCTTTTATCTGACAAACAAAGAATTATCATCACAGTACCAATCACTGGGACTGATTCAGTCATGATTCCCAGTATCTCTAGTTTACCCCGGGGTGATGGACTTGCAGGTATGCATATAATCTAGGTCGCCGTGCTCCCTTTCATTTGTCTGATTTTTGACTAATCGGAGGAGTGTAATCATAGGACTAGCCACCGGGACTGATACTCTTATGACTCCTGGCACTTCCCGCTTACCTGAGGGTGATGGACTTGCAGGTATGCAGATAATCCCCTCCTCGCAATTTTCCTTATTTGTCTAAATTTCCATTTGACTAATAAAGAAGTGTGACTATAGGACCAGCCGTTATGACTGATGCGACTACGGTTTCAGGGACCGCTAGCTTTCCTAACAGTGGTTTCTCCCCGTCACAGCCGAGAGGCACTGCTGATTTACCTACAGAGGTTGATATACCCTCGACGACCACCCCTGCTGTTATCTCGGAGCCCGTTGACACTAGACTAACAGAGCCGATCGTCAGACCTCAGTCTGCGGGGACCTCTGTTGGTATTGGTATGCTTGCAATTCGCTTTAAATTAAATTTTATCACGTTTGAGAATTTCTTACTCCTCAACATGATTGCTTGTAGGATCTCAACCTTCTCCATATGAACATATCCTTGCCCTTTTGTCTGATTCCGATCCCAGCAGAGACATATTTCGAATAGATCTCAACTCTTTCGTCATCTTTTTTAACGGCAAGATCGAGAAGGTTCTTCATCAAGGGTATTGCTTTGATCAGTTCGGACATTCTCTTTCTCGTTACATGACGATGATCAGAGATGATGGATATCCGGAGTAAGCTGACTCTCTTACTGTCGACTTTATTTTCTTGGAGTCTGAACTCCGAGAGTTGGATGAGCTAAAGGCTAACGGAGCTTCTTCTTCCATGTCCTCTCAGTTGGAGCATAGGTTGTCACAATGGCGTGATTTGAGATCTTCCATCGGCAGCGAGCTTCAGTCACATGAGCATTCTGTTGCACAGCTGATGGCTGGTATTGCAAGAAAGGATACTGAAAGGACCGAGTTACTCAGTTCTATAGACTCCAACCGTGTGGAAGTAGACAAGTTGAAGAAGGCCTTGAAGTATGCCGAGGAGTCTGGTGTTATCATGGTAGAGGAGTTGGCCGGACTAGAGAAGTCTCGCGGGCAGATGCTTGAGAGATTAGGACCTACGCAGGAGAGATTGATGAAGCTGAAAAATAAGGCCGCGAAAATCTTGAGCAATTCTGAAGAATCTATCCGAGCTGATCTGCAAGCAAAACTTGAGCAGAGTTATACAGATAGGTTTTCTAAGTTAGAATCTCATGTTCTTAATTGCCGACTGCCTTCGGGCTGATGAGATTTTTATTGTATGCTTTAACTTAATCTATTAATAAAGACCCAGTATTTGATTTCATTATGATATTTCTCTATTGATTGTGAACCCAGTGGACATAACACTTACAGGATTTTTGGCAAACACTCAGCCATCAACGGGTTTGATATGCCTTTACCGATTACCGTTTGAATCGGGCTAGCATGTGAATTTTAAAATCCGTCTCACATGTAACGTTATGCTAAGAGTATTAATTCACTTAGACTTGATGTCATGATTTTGAATACATAGACTTTACCATTTATTATAGAAAAAGGTACCCAGCAACGCGTGTTAGGCGATGACTTATCCCTTCTTAGATTTCAGGATGAAATTCCCCAGACTTAGACTCTGGTGTCTTTTTCAATCAACGAAAGACTAAACCGGCGATGTGTGTTAGACATAGACTTTAGGATTTTTGGTAAACCCCCAGCCTTCAACGGGTTTGATGTGCCTTTACCGATTACCGTTTGAATCGGGCTAGCATGTGAATTATTAACACCCGTTTCACATGTAACGTTGCGCTAAGAGAATTATTTCTCTTAGACTTAGTGCTATGATTTTGAATACATAGACTTCACCATTTCTTATGGGAAAAGGTACCTAGCAACGCGTGTTAGGCGATGACTTATCCCTTCTTAGGATTCAGGATAAACTTCCCCAGACTTAAACTCTGGTGTCTTTGTGTCTTTTCTCAAGGTAAAGACGAACCCAAAGTTGGAGCGGCATAATTTTATATTCTTGGCCCCAGGTCTTGTTTAGGGTAAAGACAAACCCAAAAATAAAAGAGAAAGAATTTTTATATTCTATCTTTCAACACTAAAGAGGAAGAATTTTATATTCTATTTCCAGTTAGAAAGGAAACTCAAGGTGGGATCTTCACCCTCAGAATTCGGAAAGATAAAACTAAGAGTGGGATCTCCACTCCGAGAATCGAAAAGATTTAAGTAACCCTAACTTTTATAGGATTGGTTGCTTGATCCAAAAAGAGTTCCTCATTTATTGAGGGAAAATTCCAATTTCGACCCTAACTTCTATATGTTTGGCTAAAAAAGGAAAAGATAAAAGTTTTTTCATTTATCGAAAGAGATAACTTAAACTTAGTTCTAACTATCTACAGGTTTGACTACGTAAAGTTGGAGATAATCCTAACTTTTATAGGTTTGATTGCTCAATTTGAAAGTGGACCTCTCGTTCATGGAAGGAATCGAGAGGAGAATCTGGCTTTGGCCCTAACTTTTATAGGTTTGACCTGAAAGCAAAGGGAGCGGAATACAAGTAGCAATAGAAATACTGATTTGTACTGGCCACTCGATGAAGGATTTTGATGTTAAGTGATCAGGACTTAACACGTCAAGCTTTGGAAATTGCCATGAATTGGCGGATTGAAATTTTGGCGGGCCTACCGTCAGTTGATTTGATCAGTAGGGGATTTTACGAGGAAATATTAATTTGTTAAAAAAGGACTGAATTTCGTCTCAACAAAATAACTCATGAGAGTTAGGTAAAAGGAAGCATTCTGACATTTAAGGTTTAAATGTAGATGTCTTATTTATCACTTCTGTAGTGATTGGGTTATCCCTAAGAATACCACATGTGGTATTCTTCTGGGAACTTCCCGATACATTAGTTATCCTGAAGGTACTAAAGATAGTATTTTTTTCAGGAACTTGCCATTTATTGGCATCATAAGCCGGTCACCATCCTTGGTAACTAGGCGATATGCGTCATTCGAGTAGACTGTCTCTACTACGAATGGTCCCTCCCATTTGGGCTCAAATTTGCCTTTCTTCTTGGAGTTAAGGATCATAGGCTATTTTTCAGTTAAGACCAAATCTCCTTCTTTAAAACTCCGTTGTCGAACCTTCTTGTCGAAAGCCCGAGAAATTCTGGTTTGGTAAAACTCAATATGCTGTTGAGCTTCTAGGCGCTTTTCATCGAGCACCTTGAGTTCTTCGAGACGTTTCTGATGTTGTTCCTCGGTCGTCATTTGGGTTGCGAGAACGATTCGAAGAGACATAATTTGTATTTCTAATGGTAGGACGGCTTCACACCCGTATACTAAGGAATACGGGGTTGCGCCAGTCGGTGTACGTACCACAGTACGATAGGCCCATAGAGCCGCGCCAAGCTTGTCATCTCAATCTCGTTTATTATTTTTCACAAGTTTCGACAACAACTTTATGATAGTCTTATTGAAGGCTTCAGCCAATCCATTTGCTGTGGGATTGTAAGTCGTCGACGAGACGTCCTGAATTTTGAACTTCTCGCAAAACCTGATGAAGGCGTTGCTGACAAATTAAGGACCGTTGTCATGTATGATTCGTCTTGGAACACCATGCCGGTAGATAATATGGTGTTTGATGAATGCGATGACGTTATTGGTCTTAACTTCTCTGAGCAGGATCGCTTCAGCCCATTTAGAGAAGTAGTCAGTAATTGTCAGGATGAATCGATCACCTTTGACTGATGGGGTATTTATAGGACTAACAATATCCATTCCCCAGGTCTCAAATGGCCATGATGTAACTGAAGGATGTAGATGCTCCGGAGGTTGGTGCATATAATTCGCGTGTATCTGACACGCATGACACTTTCGAGCATACGTGACTGCGTCACTCATCATAAGAGGCCAAAAATATCTCATTCTTCTGATGCGGTCATAAAGCTTGGGACCGGGTTGGTGTACACCACAAACCCCTTCGTGTGCTTCCTTAAGGACTTCTTCAGCTTCTTTTGTCGATAAGCAACGTAACAGCAAACCATCATACCACCTACGATATAGCGTTCGACTCTCCGTATTATAGTAGAATCTCGATGCTCTTCGTCGAATTGAATCCCTTTCCTTCACGTCTTCTGGTAAAATTCCATGCAAAACGTAATCGATGATGGGGAAATGCCAATCTTGGGGTTCGAACTCGACCCTGAGTTGAGTATACCTCTTGCACCTCTTCTTCTTTGTCGTCTTCATCGTAGATTGGCACTATGAGTTGGTGAGTTCTTACTGTAACAAACTGTTCTGTTCCGGGAGGCTGCACCAGAGATACGGCTAATGCTGCTAATGCATCTGCGTAGATGTTCTGTAACCGCGGAACGTGTTCGATGAAAAATCCTTCGAATGATTCTGCTATTTCCACTGCCATCTTATGATATAGTATTAAATCCTGACCTATGAGTAGCGCGTTATATTTGGCTACATTATTTGAGCATGGCTCGGTCAATGAATAGGCTCGAGGCATCACATGTTTTCCTGGGGAAACTAAAACAACTCCAACTCTGGAGGAAACCTTAGAACATCCAGGAGCACTTGCTATATTAGTTGTCCGAGAAGCACCATCGAAATACAAACGCCATACCTGTTGATGGGAAGTTACGTTGACTTTGTGGGTTTCATCGGGTAGGTCGTCATATATCTTGGCGGTATCCGTAGTTGGATTAGCTGTCAGGAGATCACAGATGGCCTGTCCTTTTACTGACTTCTATTGTTTAAAATGTAAGTCGTATTGGGACAAGAGCAATGCCTATTTTGCTAACCGCCAATTCATGAAGGCTGGTTGTGTCATGAATACTCGGACTGGGTTAACTTTGGAGATAACATAAATAGTCTATCCAACCAGATAATGCCGCATCTTCTGAATTACGAATACCAAGGCGAGAGATTCTCTTTTGATCATGGGATATCGAGATTCGGCACCTACCAAAGTCCGACTCAGATAATATACCGCCTGTTCATGACCGTTATCGTCATCTTGTGCAAGCAGTGCACTTAATGAGTGGCTCGTCACCTTGACATAAATCAAGAACGGTTTGCCCGATTTTGGTGCAACGAGTACAGGAGGTTTTGAGAGATATTCTTTAATACCCTTGAACGCTTTTTGACAAGCGTCGTCCCATACAAACGATACGCCCTTCTTTGTGAGTTTAGAGAATGGTTGACATTTTCCTGAGAGGTTCGAGATGAACCGACGGATATAAGCCAACCGCCCTTGCAATCCTCTGAGCTTTTTAAGGTTTCTCGGAGGTTGTAATTCATTAACTGCTTTTACTTTATCAGGGTTGATGTGAATTCCTTTGGTAGTGACGACGAATCCAAGGAATTTACCACTGGATATTCCGAGGAAAGACTTTGTAGGATTCATTTTCAATTGATGGATCTGCATTAGGTCGAACATGGTCTTCAAGTCTTTAATATGATCGTTCTTGTCACGACTTTTCATGACTAGATCATCCACATAGCATTCGACAGTTTTTCGGAGATGCTCCTAAAAAATCTTCGACATGGCTCTCTGATATGTGGCACTTGCATTCTTTAAGCCGAAGGGTATAACCGTGTAGCAGAAAACGCCGAGGGGTGTTCTAAACGCGGTATGTTTTTCATCATCTGGATGCATCTTTATTTGGTTATAACTAGAAAATCCATCCATGAAAGACATCCTCTCGAACCCGCATGTATTGTCGATGATGACATCTGTGATGGAAAGGGGAAATCATCTTTTGGGCAGGCAGCGTTAAGGTCTCTAAAGTCAATACAAACCCTAATTTTTCCGTTCTTCTTAAGGACCGGGACAATATTGGCAAGCCACTCGGGATGTTGCTCTTCCCTAACGAAGCCCGAGTCAATAAGCTTTTTAACTTCGACCTCGATTGCCTCCATTATCTGCGGACGAAACCGTCTTTGTTGTTGTTTGATAGGTTTGATATCTGGCTTAATATTGAGACGATGCACTGGTACGTTCGGATCGAGTCCTGGCATGTCTTTATAGTTCCAAGCGAATACATTAATGTATTCCCTAATAAGAGAGATTAACTCTTCTTTCTCTTCCGACGGGAGGCTATCGCTAGTGAATATTGGCTTCGGATTATCCTCGTTACCCATATTCACCTGGATTACTTGATCTTCGGTAGGAGGTTCCCTTTGTTCAAACCTATCACCAAACTGCATATTCAAGTGATGAACCCAAGGGTCTTCCCAAGTTGGCATTTGATCGTCTTCCTCTATTGTAGCAGGATCAACCGTAGCCATGTTCGACATTAGCTTTTTGAACATTTCTCTGAGACTAGCATCGGAATCCCAAGTTGAAGAATCAGAAGAATACCAGTTTTTACCTTTGTTAGCAATTTGATCGATGACTTGCCAGCAACATTCGTCATCAGATGAGGAGACATAGCCTAAACCTCTTCTGTGGCGATAATAGTCATCGGGTTTTCCTTTTGGTACATAGGTCATTCGAGGTAGAACTCGCGGACCTCGACCAAAACAAAGACCTTCTCCGAGCGTGAAGTCATATCCGTACTTCTCCATGAGACCACGTGCTTTTGTGTTATATCTAAATAGGTGAGGGGCAGGTTTATCATCCTCATCTTCTTCTTCCAAGAAATGGTCTAGTATCGGAGATTCTCTTCCTTTACCGTAGATAACTTCCTTTCCACCATCTGTCTTTGCAGGAATGACAAGTGTCGTTCCGAATGGATATTGTACCTGCTTTTTCATCATACAAAATGATTGAAGTGGCATATACAAATCAGGGTTATTATACAGCCCTTCTGTAATACTATCAAGACACAACGAGTACTCTAAATCATCATTTATTACAATATCTTCGGCAAGTTGCCAGTTATAACTACTTTTCGATGATTCTTCATCGTCAAGATTGATTACAATGAGTACAATGTCATTAAGTACAAAACCACCATCATAATCAAACCCAGCTTCGGTATCAGCTTCATCCCCGCTGTCCGTTCCTTGGGCCGATAGTTTAGTATCGGATTCGGCATCGTATAGAAGGGAATCCGTGAAATAGTTCTCCAACCCCTTAAACGGTTGCTTATCCGTGACCACCGTCTTGACTTCATTATTAGTGTCCACATATTTGAGGTACTGATGAAGAGTTGACGGGACTATAAGATTACCGTGGATCCAGGGCCGACCCAACAGTAAGTTATAGGATGTTTCCGCGTCAATCACGTAACAGGTAACTTTTGACTTTAAGTCCCCGATCTGGCATTTTATTCGAATCTTTTCCAAGGGTCTGGACCCACTGGTGTTGAATCCGTAAATCATAGTGCCCATGGAAGCTAGCTTACTTGTCGGTATTCTGAGATTATACATCAATCGGAGTGGCATGATGCTGACAGCGGAACCCGGATCGACTTGGATCCGGTTGACCACGCTGGAGCCAATGTGCCCGGTGAAGTACAAGGGCTGGTCATGCTTCGAGTTCTTTGTCTGCATGTCTTCTTTGGTAAAAGAAATGCAGGGAAAATGATGCGTCGCGAGATTGCAGTGTTGGATTGACGGCTCTGGTTCTTCAGGAGATGGCTTGATTCTAGTCAGAAAAACTTCAGCATTGCTCAAAGCTTCTTGTAATGCCTCCCTCGTGTCTTTTGAGAGACGCAATAATTCATACAGCGTTATTCTAGCTGGTATATTAGCTAGTTGCGTCATGATATCAAAGCGATGTGGAGTACTCAAGCTCTCCGGTTTATCGCTTCCAATCGGTAGATTAAACCGAGATTGCTTCGGGTTTTGAACTTCCTGGTGTAGGTATAATTTTTGATCTCCCGGAAATAGGAAACTTCGTTTGTATTGATAAGAACAGATTATTACAAACTAATAATCAAATGTTTACAACAGAAGCGGAGGGAATGCCCTCCTTGTTTAACGTGGGTTCCTCGGTGGCGATAGGACGCTTCGCTCGGTGCTCGTGCCGAGTCTGCTTCCCTTGGACGATCCGATCGAAGTTGCTGTCGGAGCTTTAGTTCTCAGTAGAAGGTTCGATGTAAGTAGGTTCGAGTCTACCCGAGAGCCTCAAGTCGGAGAGAGTTCCGACGAGTCTCTTCAGATGAGGGAGCCTTTAGCAAAAGCCAAGGTTCAACCTTTTGGGAGATTAGCCAGCAGAATATGCAACAGCCAATATCCTCCAACTAGGCAGACCTCCGCCCTTTTCATGCTGGCTGAAGGTGGGTTTTAAATAGGCAAGGGATGGCATGGGCCATCCCTTGATTTGTGGGATTTGACCACTGGTAGGGGTGAGGGAGCCAGCCGCCCTATTCTTGTAGCTGTCACTGGCTGTACCTAGTACTTAGGTGAGGAACGCCATGCTTCCTCCCTCGAAACAGGGGATCTAACCACTGATGTGACTGCTCCCATACTCTAAGTGGGTAGTTGACGATGAGCTGGCGAGTCTGCAGTCGGGCCTAAGTATGCAGGCGGATCTGGAGTCTGCAGGCGGATCTGGGACTACAGCCGAATCTGGGGTCTGCAGACGGATCTGGGACTGTAGGCGGATCTGGAGTCTGCAGGCGGATCTGGGACTACAGGCGGATCTGGAGTCTGCAGGCGGATCTGGGACTGCAGGCGGATCTGGGGTCTACAGGCGGATCTGGGACTGCAGGCGGATCTGGGGTCTGCAGGCGAATCTAGGACTACAGGCGGATCTGGAGTCTACAGGCGGATCTGGGACTACAGGCGGATCTGGAGTCTGCAGGCGGATCTGGATCTGCAGGCGAGCTTCAAGCCGTTAGGCGAGCTTTAGAGCATGGATCGAAGAATAGGTCGTAACTTTCAAACCGTAAGTCGGAATTGGACGAATTATATATGAAAATCGTCTATCTCGACGAGACGGAGCCATCCGAACTAAGCCAAAGGCTTTAGTTTGCTTCCTCTGTTTCGCCAAATTCCTTCCGGTTCGAGAGATATCACCGTTTTTCCCCTTTTTGCTATTTCGGGCGAGGTATTAGCAATTTTGGTCTGAACTTCTCTGATAAGGATTAGAGGCAATTTTTATTGTCTACAAAACCCCCTCCAAAGTTTTCAGACCTGAATCAGGTCGCATGGGGTCTGGAACACTTTGGATATGAAGACCCGTAAAGTGATCCCTGCTCAGGTGAAGTTGACCTCTTCACTCGCAGCTGATGATCGCCTTCTAGGATTTTGAGCAAACCCTCAGCTATCAACGGACTTGATTTGTCTTTACCAACTGCCGTTTGAGTTGGACTAGCCATGCTCTTGCCCTTAGCATGGTAAGTTATCGAGGAGTTTCTCTTAGGCTTAATGCTAAGATTTCTCCTCTATCCTTAGCCTTTCGAGACGTTTGGATTAAGAGCGTAGGGAGCAGTTTAACCTCGTATACTAGTCGGAGGGTAGGAGCAGTTTAGACTCATGCACCAGTTGGAGGAAAGGAGCAGTTTAGACTCATGCACCAGTCGGAGTAAAGAGGAGAAGCCTGTCTTCTCTTGGGGGCAGAGACGAACCCTGATTTGTCTTCTCTTGGGGCAAAGACAAACCCTGAAATAGCAGCACATCGCATAGTAGGCCACTATCAAACAACAACGCCTTTTATGGGAAAGACGATGCTGGGAGAATCAAATCATTCAGGGACGTATGAGTATGACGACTGATCGGACAACGTCATTTGCGGGAACGACGGTGTCGGCTATCAGAGGTAATAGTTAACGTGATAGGAATTGCCGCGATCGGAGCGACTTTGAGGACCTACCATCTTTTTGAAGAGGATTGGTAAGTTGATTTTGTCAGAGGTATAGTGTTAACATGACAGTGGGAGTTTGTTGCGATTTGAGCAACTCTGTGGTCTTACCATCCTATTGAAGAGGACCAGTAAGTTGATTTGTTAGAGGTGACCGTTAACGTGACAGATTTGGGGGTCCCGCCATCTTATTGAAGAGGATTGGCGGGGGATTGTGGCTTTGGTCCTAACTATGTGAAGGTTCGACCAAGTGAGAGGTGATGCAGCCCGACTGAACTGCCAGGCTCGCCTGATTTGAGCGGTTCGCCTGTACTGGGAACCTGGCTCAAGAAGCGGTGCTCGCCTAAACTGTTAGGCTGACGGATTTGAGCGGTTCGCCCGTACTGGGAACCTGGCTCGAGAAGCGGAGCTCGACTGAACAGTTAGGCTTGCCTGATTTTAGCGGTTCACCTGTACTGGGAACCTGGCTCAAGAAGCGGAGCTCGCCTAAACTGTTAGGCTCGCCTGATTTGAGCGGTTCGCCGAAACTAGGAACCTGGCTCAAAGAGATGGGAGTGTAGGGGATAGTTTAAACTCTTATACCAGTTAGAGGATTAGAAGAAGCAGTTTATACTCGTGTACTTGTCGGAGTATTAAGGGAGCAGTTTAAGCTCATGCACCAGTTGGAGTGTAAGGGGAGTAGTTTAAACTCGTGCACCGGTTGGAGTGTAAGAGAACTAGCAGAGGTGATTGTTAACGTGATAGCTTTGTAGGCCCGCCGTCCTATCGAAGAGGATCGACGGGAGATTGTCAGAGGTGTAGTGTTAACTTGACAAGATTGTCGCGATTGGAGTGACTATGTGGGCCCGCCGTCCTATTGAAAAGGATCGACGGGGGATATCGTAGGATATGAGGAAATGGTCTCCACTACCAAGGCATCTTGGTCATCATCTCCTCGAAATTCACGCGGCTCTTCGTCGTCCAATAGCTTGAGCATGCTCTCGACTTGTTTTCCTTGGCGGAGTAAGTCTTTCCATGAGCGAGCTTCAACAGCGCCCATATTGGATAGAACGCTGATGGAGAGATTGTTCCGGCACATCTCAATGAGGGTGGCCTCGGAAATTCGTTCGCGGGAATGTAGCGATCGGTTTCTGAATCTCTTGACAAATCTGTTCACAGACTCTGTCTTCCTCTGCTTCACAGTTAGCAGGGTGGCCATAGATACTTCTGTGTCATCGTCGAAGAATCTGGCCATGAAGAGTCTTTCCATGTCCTTCCAGCAGGAGATGGACCCAGGCTCCAATCTGCAAAACCATTCAAAAGCGACCCCCTTGAGGGTACCAATGAACAGTCGTGTCATAATAGGATCGTTTCCCACTATGTGTCCAGTTTGCGCCTGGAAGTAGAAAATGTGCTGGGTAGGAGAACCCTTGCCATTGAACTGCAGGAGGTCCAACGGCTCGAACTTTGCCGGGTAGGAGACCGCATCCCATTCAATTGGGTACGGTCTGACAACCCCCAGCTTGTTCGCATGCTTCTGGAGCTTCAAGGCGTCGAGTTGACTTTGGAGATCGTCAAATCTCTTATCTCTTGGGTTATGGCCCGAAGATGACGCTCCTCTAGATGACTCGGATGAGGAGCGAGAAGGAGTAGGGACCCGCTCTTTGTGCTTCGAGGATTTATGCGAAGCCCGCGAAGTCCTCTCTCTCTTCCTCTTCTTCTCGCTCAGGAGCTGCTCCAACATCTCCTTTAGGGAGTCGATGGTTGCTTGTTGCTCATCGAGTCTCCTGGATATCTCATCAGGGATGTCGGTCATGTGCACATTTGCGTGCTCGCCCTGAACTGAGCTTGAAGTCTGCGACATTGCCACTGCTGAGTAATTGTCGTCGTCATTATCAGAGACGGACGTCAGACTCGTGCAGGCAAACGGGGTGGCCACCCCCATTTGGGCGTGAGCGTGTTGGCGAGGTTCAGGCTGGCGAGGTTCGCCCGTCAGGTGAGATTGGTACAGCGTGCCTGCGTCTGTCTGGTGAGCTGTTGCTTCGCCTTTCTGGCGATCTTGGGCCGTCAGGCGAGCTTGGTGAAGTCCGCTTGTTTGACGAAGCCCTCTTGAACTGCAGAGTTGGCCAGGTGCCCTTGGTTAGCCAAAATTGAGCACCTTGCTCACAGAGTGGGGCTCGCCTAAACTGCTAGGCTCACCCGATTTGAGCGGTTCGCCAAAAATGGGAACCTGGCTCAAGAGGTTGGGCTCACCTAAACTGGTAGGCTTGCCTGATTTGAGCGGTTCGCCGAAACTAGGAACCTGGCTCAAAGAGATGGGCTCGCCTAAACTGCTAGGCTCACCCGATTTGAGCGGTTCGCCAAAAATGGGAACCTGGCTCAAGAGGTTGATTCCTCCCAGGCCTGAATAATAATTCGGGCTGTCGTGGGGAATGAGGGATTGTGCCTCGAGACGAGCGAGAGCTGTTCGTCGCCGCTGTTTGGATCTTTTTGAACGAGGAGCGTTCATGTTAACGGCGGAGGCGTAGCCTGCGTCGACACGAATGGTTGATTCCTCTTGCACAGGGGACTGCGAGGATCGTTCATCAACCCACTCAGCAGCCCCTAGACCTGCATTCTCGAATCTCGGCTCGGCCTCAACTGGTTTGGGGGGAAAAGAACCCCCTGCCTCGGCTTGGGTAGATCCCTCAGGCTTGGTTGCCTTGGCCTCTTGGGGCTGGGGCACCCGCACGACTCTGCAGTCATCGCGATATGTATTGCCGCCAGAAGAGGATGATTGTAAGTACCCCTCGAACTTGATCACAAGGGACTCAACAGTAGTCCCTGCAGCATCTTCGTCAAACTGCGCCACCACCAATTCATCTGAATGAGCGGATTCTCCTACTGTGGTCGCCATCTTCTGTAGGTGTAAATTTTGATCTCCCGGAAACAGGAAACTTCGTTTGTATTGATAAGAACAGCTTATTACAAACTAATAATCAAATGTTTACAACAGAAGCGGAGGGAATGCCCTCCTTGTTTAACGTGGGTTCCTCGGTGGTGATAGGACGCTTCGCTCGGTGCTCGTGCCGAGTCTGCTTCCCTTGGACGATCCGATCGAAGTTGCTGTCGGAGCTTCAGTTCTCAGTAGAAGGTCCGATGTAAGTGGGTTCGAGTCTACCCGAGAGCCTCAAGTCGAAGAGTTCCGACGAGTCTCTTCAGATGAGGGAGCCTTTAGCAAAAGCCAAGGTTCAACCTTTTGGGAGATTAACCAGCAGAATATGCAACAGCCAATATCCTCCAACTAGGCAGACCTCCCCCCTTTTCATGCTGGCTGAAGGTGGGTTTTAAATAGGCAAGGGATGGCATGGACCATCCCTTGATTTGTGGGATTTGACCACTGGTAGGGGTGAGGGAGCCAGCCGCCCTATTCTTGTAGCTGTCCCTGGCTGTACCTAGTACTTAGGTGAGGAACGCCATGCTTCCTCCCTCAAAACAGGGGATATGACCACTGATGTGACTGCTCCCATACTCTAAGTGGGTAGTTGACGATGAGCTGGCGAGTCTGCAGTCGGGCCTAGGTCTGCAGGCGGATCTAGAGTCTGCAGGCGGATCTGGAGTCTGCAGGCGGATCTGGGACTACAGGCGAATCTGGGGTCTGCAGGCGGATCTGGAGTCTGCAGGCGGATCTGGAGTCTACAGGCGGATCTGGAGTCTGCAGGCGGATCTGGGACTGCAGGCGGATCTGGGACTGCAGGCGGATCTGGAGTCTGCAGGCGGATCTGGGACTACAGGCGGATCTAGAGTCTGCAGGCGGATCTGGATCTGCAGGCGAGCTTCAAGCCGTTAGGTGAGCTCTAGAGCATGGATCGAAGAATAGGTCGTAACTTTCAAACCGTAAGTCGGAATTGGACGAATTATATATAAAAATCGCCTATCTCGACGAGACGGAGCCATCCGAACCGAGCCGAAGGCTTCGGTTCGCTTCCTCCGTTTTGCCAAATTCCTTCCGGTTCGAGAGATATCACCGTTTTTCCCCTTTTTGCTGTTTCGGGCGAGGTATTAGCAGTTTTATTCTGAACTTCTCTGATAAGGATTAGAGGCAATTTTTATTGTCTACACCTGGTGTAGAGGCTCTTTCCCTTTTTGTTTTTGTTGGACTTTCTCCGCAACTACGGGTGCAGGAGGAGTCGTGATCACCCCCATTTCCGCCAATGTCCTTGAGGGAACAGCTTTAGTCACCCCCTGTTCAGCTAACTGCTCTGAAGCATCTGGATATTTGAAGTGGTACTCATTCCCGCTCCTGGTAGTAAAGGCTTCATGCTCATCTTCGGATAATGGGAAAGTAGGCATACTTTCATCATCTCCTTCTAGAAGGGCTGCGGCCCCACAACAAGACTTACATTTTCCTTTTGACTTTTTCTTGGAAGAGGATCTAGTCCATTGTTCATCTTCAATTAGATCGGGGTGAACCCAAAGAATCTCACCATTTGGAACTGTGTGTGGCACAAGTCCTTTCTGGAGTTGCTTGTGAGGATCATCGTTCACTGTCTTTACCGCCGCATTTATCACTGGCTCAGGCTGAAACTAGTTCAAGGGCACGGATCCAAAACTGATCGAACCTGTCGTGCCCACCTTCTTCTCCTTAGACTGCTTCATAGTGATGACTACAACATCTATTAAAGCTTGGATCTTGTCCTTGAGGGCGTAGCATGCTTTGGTAGGATGATACTGGATCGTTAACTCTTTTAGTGTCTTCCTGATCCTGGATCGGAGGCAACTTGATCTTATTGTTCTCTATGAGGTATTTGAAAATACCGAGAAATTCATCCTCTTTGAACGAATAGACTTTCGGGAATTTCGGCTCCGAGGCCTTTTGCTTCAGGGGCTGTTGTTGTCACCTTGATTGTTGAGGCGCTTTCTGCTGCTGCTGTTGCGGTTGCGCCTGCACTTCGAACGTTTGGTTCGCGTCCACTGCATTCGCTTGTGCTTTTCCTTTACTATTAGGGACAAAGTTCTATTGTGGAGTATTATTTGCCGTTTGACCTCTTTCAGCCTTCTTCCTTTTAATGAATCGTTCGGCTCGTTCTCCCCGCACTTTCAAGTCCTTCCAGGTCTTTGGTGGTGTCATTCCCATAGCTTCGAGGATGTCCAACGAAAGATTATTGTGATAAGTCTCGAGGATAAAATCTTCACTGACCGGATCCCTGCAGTTCATTGCTTTGTTCCAGAATCTCTTGACGAAGTTTTCAACCGTCTCACCATTTTTCTGTTTCTCGTCAAATAGTATACCGATTGAAATCTCGGTGTCGTCGTTGAAGAAGTTTGTCAAAAAAATATCTTCCATGTCATCCCAACTGTTGATACTCTCTGGCTTGAGACGGTGATACCAATCAAAGGCTGCTCCTCGAAGAGTGCCAACGAAAGACCGCATCATTAGAGGTTCATTCCCGGAGATTATTCCTAAGTGAGACTTAAAATATATTAAGTGCTGGGTAGGGGAACCCTTTCCATCAAACAGCGTGAAATTGATCAAATTGAATTTTGCCGGATATAGAATTGATTCCCATTCCCTTGGGTATGGACATGGTATTCCGGACCTTTTTACTTCTTGAGCATTCATCAATGCGTTGATTTTGCTCTCCAAGTCCCTCATTTTCTTATCCTCACTCGTATCTGTCTTCGAGTGATTTCAGGGAGAAGTAACGTGATCCTCCTTTGTGTTGTTATCATCCGAAGGGCTACCCCCATTATTGTTATTGACGGGAGGAATGTTCATGTTAACATTCTCGTCCACTTCTCATTCGTTATCACCCTGTAGACGGTAAAAATTACCGCGACGGATTAGCGAACGAATTCGCCTACAGAACAGGACCGCCCTCTCTTAGGTGGAGATCCTACTGTAGCCACTAAGTGGATTCGCTGGCACACGAGCCCCCACATTGGCCGCACACACCAAATCACATGGATCCGCCAGCGAGGCGAATCCGCCTTCACTAACTAAATCCGCTTGCAAGGGAGGTACTCAAATCCGCCCTCATGTGCCGAAACCACTTGCAGAGAGCCACGTCTGCCTACGTGAGCCGAAGGCCGGGTTTCCAGGGACAAGCCTTCCTTGCTTCCCACGATGCGAGAGGAGGGGGGTACAGTGTCCCAGGTCCGTCAGACGGCTGGCCGCGGTTCAAGCGAACGAGACAGGCGCCGGACCGACCTGCATACTCATAAATGCGGGTCATCTCACCCATCAAAAGGAAGAGCCGGAGCCATCGGCGCGCCGCAAGCTATCTGGAGCTAGCTCAGACGTGAGACGTCCATCCTCCCATCCCTATTCAGACATAGGGAGAAGAGAGAGGGCACAACGCCCCAGGACCGCCGGATGGTCACTCGGTACCTCGCCGCACAAGTGAGCGGACGGCTGCCAGAGCCATCTGCATCCACATAAATACAGCTTACCTCACTCCAAGCAAAAAGTTAGAGCCACCGGTGCTCAAAGAACTGGCCAGACCCACTTGAGTGTCTGGAAACCGCTGTCGCAAGTACGAGGAGGGGCTTTCCCACTCCTACACGATGTGACACAACATGTAGCCTCACCAACGACCACTTGTTGTACAGAGGGGTAGTAAGATGTCTTTGAACAGTGTATGGTCACATCTCATAATTCAAGAAGGGCAACCAAACTGTCTCTCACTACCCTTTTAAGAGCTTCTTTCAGCAACCTTAGAAGGGGGGATCGAAGATCAAATCAAAAATCGATCGATCGGCCAATAGATCAAGAGCTCTATTCATCAACAAAGAGATTGATCAAAGGAAGAGGGTCGACGACGAGCTCCTTGCATACTCCTGCACCGCAGCACCGTCTCCTCGTTCTGAGCTCCGATCGCCGACGAACTAGAGGATTCGAACTCCTTCACATAGAGAGCTTCTACTGAGTACTGAAGCCCTTTCTCCAACAACCTCGGTCGAACTGTCCAAGGGAAGCAGACTCGGCGCGAGCACCGAGCGAAGCATCCTGTAGCTACCTTAAAGTCCCCACACTAAACAAAGAGGGCCTTCCCTCTGCTTCTGTCGTAATTTTGATTGATTTAGTTTGTAATAAGCTTTCTTATCAATACAAACAAAACACCTTCCTTTCCTGGGAAAATCAGAAATTTACACCTACAGAAGATGGCGACCACAGTGGGAGAAGCTATTTCTTCAAACGAGATGGTGGTAGCTCAGTTCGACGAGGTTGTTGTTGGGACGATGGTGGAGTCCCTAGAGATCGAGTTCGACCAGGCCAAGTACTAAGAGTACTTGTCTTCCTCCTCTTCCGGTGGCGAAGCGTCCCGCAAACGCCACAGAGTCATGCACAGGAGCCGACCTCCAACGGTCAAAGCTCCCGCGCCAGAAGACTCTACCCGAGTCTCGACAGGTAAACCCACCCCAAACACTCTCGAGGCCAAGTCCCAGATCGAGAGTGTGGAGGGAGGGTCTACTAAGTGGGTCGCCAAACGACCCTCGGTAACACCCGCTCCAAAAGAGACACCCATTCAGCCCGGCATAAGCCACACTGTCACAGCCCGCGCGGACGCTCTCTCTACTGGGAAAGCTCGCCGACAGCAACGGTAGACATTGGTCGGGCAGAAAGCCCAAACCTCCGCTTCGCACAACGGCCTGAATTACCATACAGGCCCAAGAAGCAAGAAACGAGAAGGCAACTCGCCCAAAATCGGGAGGCCCTCCAAATCAGGAGCACCAACCAAGAAGGATGGGACCACCCGCTCAGATGGACTTCGCTTTTTAGGTCACATCCCTGATGCGAACAAACCACCCCAAGTGAGTGGGCCTGTCAGAACAGGCGAATCCTCGAAGGCTGGCGAGCCTCGCCATAATCTTTTGGCAGATAAACGCAAAGACAAAGAAATAGGCGACACTTCGCGAGCCAACTCGCTCAAACGAAGGTTGAAACTTGTTTACACGTTGGAGTTCGCCCAAACACAAAAACTCGCCCGTCAAAGCGAGATCGCCCAACTCCAACACCACAGCATTCCGCCCAACGTGCGCCAGGGAATACGTCCAAAGATCTCTCGTGCACCCACCCAAGCGATCCTTCCGATGCTGGGGGTTGTCACCAACTACCCACAGGAGATCTCCGAGAATATCTGACTCGCAAGCGCACTATGCATGAGGCGAGCCCTCAGTGCCATTGCGAAAGGCTCATCCACACGGTACTCGCCGACTGCCAATGCTTAGGAACGGCGAAACCTTTAGTGTTTGAGAGACTTTCTCAACAAACTTCACGACTGAGGACCTCCCGTCGAAAGCGTCGTCATCAAAAGAGACGCGCTACTGACGACCTGGAACTCCCGTCCGCCACAATCAACATGACGGACAAGGGTAAGGCGGTATTCTTTGATACCCCAGATTCAGATTCCATTCTGGGACCCAATCCTCGGTTCGCCCGACGTAGTCAAGGCGGCATATACCAGCAAACCCGTAGTCGCAAGGGAGTGAGCATCGGGTTTGATTACTCTACCCTGGTCCCTCCCTCCTACGGCGAGGACGAAGTTCATTCGGCGGCTGCCACGTCCCAAACCTCACATTCGGGACAAAGCACGCCGGCGGGAGTACACATGACCAAGCTCACCCACGAGTAGACGATGGCTCAAAAGCTGGAGGAATAGCAGGCGACCATCGACTCTCTACAAGAAATGATGGAGCAACTTTTGAATAAGAAGAAGAAAAAGAAACGGGCCCAACGCCCCTTACCCCGACGAACTGGGGATAGAGAGTGGGTACCACCCCGCCGTCCTACAATGGAAACGGAAGACAACAGTAATCCGCAATCCGATTACTCTTCCAAGACGTCGCTAGGGACGTCACACACCGGGGATGGCACCCGTAACAAGAGGTTCGAGGAATTCTAGGACCAGCTTAACGCGCTGAAGCTTCAGCAAAACATGAACAAGATGGGGGTGATTCGTCCCTACCCCATTGAATGGGATACGGTCCCATACCCGGCAAAGTTCAAACCAATCAGCTTGGTGCAATTCGACGGCAAGGGTTCACCCTCTCAGCACATTTACTACTTCATGGCCCAAACTGGGTTCCTTACGGGGAATGACGCCATTCTTACGCGACTATTCATAGGCACCCTCAAAGGGGTGGTCTTTGAATGGTTCCGCAAGCTGGAGCCCGGCTCTATCAAGTCATGGGCTGACATCGAAAGACTCTTTTTAGCCCGCTTCTTCGACGATGATACGGAAGTATCGATGGCCACCCTCCTGGCCGAAAAACAATGAAAGTCGGAATCAGTCAATGATTTCGTAAAGAGATTTCGCAATCGATCAGTTCACTGCCGGGACCAAGTCTCCGAGTCGACACTAATCGAGATGTGTCGTAACAACCTATCCATTCACATCCTATCCAAAATAGGTGCAGTGGAAACCCGGACGTGGAAAGAGCTTGCTCGTCAAGGCGAACAAGTAGAAAACATGATCAAAAGGCTCGAGGCCGAAGAACCACAACCTAAGAAGGGAGCCGCGGAGCCGACTGCGCCAAAGAACCCCCCTCGAGCGAGAGGAAAGGAGATCATGGCGGTCGATTCCGCCCCAGCGCCAAAGGTTGCCCAGAGGCCAAAGCCCAGACAATTTGAACAGCGCCCCCCACGGCAGTATGACTTCAAAGAAGATCAGGTTGTGGCGACGTTCGATACTCTGCTCAAGAGTGGTCGAATCAAACTGCCAGAAGCCACGAAGCCGGAGGAGGTGGACAAAACCGGTGACCCAACCTACTGTGCTTATCACAGATTCCTTGGTCATCACACCACCAAGTGCTACGTCCTCAAGGACAAACTCCATGCCCTCTACAACGCGGGGGTCCTGAAGATCCAGGCCCTCTACAACGTGGGGGTCCTGAAGAAGGAGAAGGTCCAGAAGCAGGTGACCACAAACATGATCACCTTGAGCTTTGGGACAAATCTCCCAGAAGTCCAAGCTCCGGCGGGGGTAGTTCCTATCCCCAAAGCGGTTTTGAAGATCACCAACGACGATCCTCACAACCAGCGAGAAAAGGGCTTGGTCCCGCAGACCCTACCATCGGGACAGATAATGTGGGTCCACCCGGACCTCCTCGACGATGAACAGTGGACTGCAAGGCCCTCAAAGTAATCCAAGAGGAAACACTGCAACGTCATCTATGCCACCCCAGACAAAGATGACATAACGGTGACCGCCTTAACCGATTCCGAGGAGGACACCAACGTCTTCGCCACAAGAGCGGGAAAGGAGTTCGCGAAGGAATATCCCGCGAGGGCGGAGAACACGGCAAGACCTCCTGCGAGGCCAGCCGCAACAACTCCTCCCAATCCGAATGCACCAAGTTCAAGCCGTCAACCTTTCCGGTTCAATGTGCTCGAACAGCTGAAAAGCATCCCGGCGCGAATCACCATGTATGACCCCCTCTAACTGGTACACGAGGCTAAACTGTTCCTACTCTACCCGCTCTGGCGAAAGCCTCTGGCGGAATTCAATTCGCCTATCTTCTCTAATGGGATGGCGGATCCACTAAGTCGTTCATATCACGAAAAACACAATTCAATTCGCCTATCTTCTCCAATGGGATGGCGGATCCACTAAGTCGTTCATATCACGACAAACACAATTCAATTCGCCTATTTTCTCCAATGGGATAGCGGATCCACTAAGTCGTTCATATCACGACAAATACAATTCAATTCGCCTATCTCCTCCAAGGAGATGGAGGATCCACTAAGTCGTTCATATCACGACAAACACAATTCAATTCGCCTATCTTCTCCAATGGGATGGCGGATCCACTAAGTCGCTCATATCACGACAAACACAATTCAATTTGCCTATCTTCTCAAATAGGATGGCGGATCCACTAAGCCGTTCATATCACGACAAAGACAATCTCAATTCGCCGAACCTCCTCAATAGGATGGTGAATCCACCAAAGTCGCTCACATCGCGGCAGGCAAAACCAACTCGCCAATCCTCTTCCAAAGGATGGTGGGTCCTCAAAGTCGTTCCAATCACGACATTCCCTGTCACGT
>BQKN01000331.1:696565-716193 GCA_022839385.1 Asparagus kiusianus
GTTCCAATCACGACATTCCCTGTCACGTTAACACTAAACCTCTGACACAATCCACTTATCAATCCTCTCTAAAAGGATGGTAGGTCCCCACGGTCGCTCCAATCGCGATAAGACCCCATCAAGTTAATGATCACCTCTGATGATTGGCGCCGTTATTCCTACGAATAACACAGCCTAAGTAATGGCCTACCACGCGACGTGTTATTACTTCTGTCAGTAGTCACACTCCTACGTTCCTGAACTATTTGGCCTATTCCAGCTATCCTAACATTCCCTTAGGGTGACTGATGGGTAGCGGCCTACCACGCGAGGGCCCCTATAACAATCAAGCGTCATATTCCTACATCCCTGACGGTTCGATTATCATCTATCGCCATCTATTCAGACGACGACGACTATCAAGAGCAGTTCGGCAGACGACTTATCCGTCGATTCCTCAAGTGACAGCTTGTCGAGGGGCAAGTCGAAGCTGGGTTCCCTAGTTGGCCGCATGAACGAACGATTGTTCTTTGCTGCAAGCCAAGTGTTACTCTCTTGATCCCATCAGAGCTACAACGCGAAAATCGGGATTAACCTGATCCCACGCTGTGAGCGGACGAGAGCGGAACGAGAGCCTAAAACGACTAAGTCCAAAACAAAAACCAGTCAAATGCTCGCCAAGTTCAACTCAAATGCCAAACAGCACAGACAAAAGAAAGAAAACTGTGCATATGAAGCAAAAGTAAGCGAAAGTTAAAAGCCATTACGGGCCAGAGCTTACATGCATAAGTTTACAAGTTGTGATACTTGAAGCACTAACTAAGTTAACAAAACAACAAAAGGAAAAGAGGAGAGGCAGGCTTCAGAGGAATTTCAGCAGGCTAAAGGAGAAAAGCTTGGCCTTGGTCTTCGCGAGGGCCGCCTCACGATGGATCCTCGCCTTCTCCTTCTGCTGTTGCTACCGCCTGGCCAAGATCGCCTTGCCGTCCTCTTCTTCCTGGCGAAGGAGCTGCAGTGCCCTCTCCACCTCCCTAGCGGCCTCGCCGAGCCTCCCCGCCTCGTGCGAGCGTTCCCACAGCTTCGCCTCACCACGAAGGGAGCCAGCATCCTCGAAGAAAGCCCTGTCCGGTCCAAAACCGCTTGATGGCGCTTCCGCAGACGTCAGAGCTCGGCCTCCTTCGCCTGGATCTGCTTCACCCGTTCTTCACGCTCGAGCAGAAGGCGCAGGGAGAGGGGCGGTGGCACGTCGGAGGGATCTTCGTGGACCACCTCTTCGAGGCGATACATCCACTCCTCCACTCGGTGGAGCTCCCGCTCGCACTTACGTGCGAGCGAGATATCGCCCGCTTGGCGGATTTCCCTTAGACCCGCTTCCATGAGAGGGAGCGCGTCATAATATTGATCGGCGCCCGCTCTGATCTCAAGGGCGATCCCCCGCACCAAATCCTCCAGCCTCACAAGAGGCACGAACGCGGGGTGAGCCACAGGATCTGGAACAGAAAATCCCTGGACTGAACCCACGGGGGAAGCCGGTGGAGCGTCAACATTAACGACGGTGGCGGAAGAGCCCACCTCTTCGGAAGCACTATGTTCGGAGTCGGAGGCCATGGAGTGGAAGGGTTTGCGACAGCGATCTTTCGTCTAGTAGACTTTTCTCAAAGAGGAAGGAACGTGATCGAGAAGAGGGCGAGTACGGGGAATATATCTGAAAATCCGACGGTCATGATCTGTCCCCTCAAACGATCGAGCGGTCCAGACGGCCTGTGACGCTTCGAACTCAACGCCATTAAAGGCTACTCTCGAGACACCAAACCGACTGATCGGATTGAGCGAGAGGCGAAGCGTTCAGTCGCTTCACCAATAAATGAGCATTAATGCGCCTACAGAGTCTTGGTCGGTGTTCGCGTGGAAAATCGTGTTCTTCTTCATTGAGGATTCCATTACAAACTTTGAAAACAACTTTATGCATTTTACAAATATCCGGTCTTTTTATAAGAGCCGGTTACAATAGAGATCGAAATAAAGAAAGAAACAAAAAATTACAACTTTCCTTTGAACAGATCGCGAGCTCCTGTTTTGCGGTCGCTCGCTTTGTGGGGTTCTTTGCCTGCGCCGGGGTTGATTACCGTTGACCACCGTGAGATCTGGATCCAAGCAGATCTACAACGTATTACGGGTATTATCCCACCAAGGAGATAATAGCCGGGAGGGATCGTTTCGCCAAGGAAACGACCGCTCGAATCTCGGGATCTAAGAGCCAAGCTTAGATCCGGAGTTTAACGATGTAGATCTGAGGATTAGCTTCTCGAACTCCTGCCTTGTTTGTCACGGGTGCTCGCCGAAAACTAAATCCGAGGGTCCAAGCTTCAAGCCTTCACAATTCCGAGTTGAGATGACAATCCGGCAGAGTTTTGGCTCTTCAGAAGTTCAACCAAAAAGTCCTCCCAAATGAACGAGTGCCAGGCCTATTTATAGGCACTCAAGACTGTGCCTTTAGCACAAAACCACGCCTAGCCACCTCAGGGTGGCTCGGCCACCGAGCCACCCTAGGGTGGCTCGGCTTGGGCCGAGCCACCTTAGGGTGGTTCGGTTCGGGCCGAGTTCCCCCAGGTGCGCTGGTTTCGTCGTTTTTCGGTGTTTTCGGTTCTCCGTCGTTCGGATTTGATTCGGTTTCTGGAATCGACTCATTGACTTGATTCCAAATATGGTAGTTAATCCGTTTCTGAGTTCGAGTCCGGGATTGGTCTTGATTCGATCGTTATATCACCGAGTTCGCTCTTGTTTAGATGACTCGGTGATTCCCCGAAACGTTGGCTTGATTCCACGTGCGAACGTGTTCTGTTGCTCGTGTGCCTTGTCGCCTCGAACTTTCATTGATTTGTTCGGGCCTTGATTCGATTGCCCGAATCCTCATTTGGCAGTAGCTCCGCCTCGGCGTTTGAGTTCAAGTCCGTTTTGTTGTTGGACGACTCGTTAACTTTCCGAACCGTTGGTTTGGTCCCGCATGCGAACGTATTCCGTTGCTTGCGTGCCTCGTCGCTTTGTCGCTCGAATGTCCATTGATTTGTCGAATCATCGTGTTGAGCTAAGCTAAGGGACCTATAGGCAATTTTATACGCCTACAGTCGGCAAGCACTTGGGTCCGCCGACCGACAGGTGGCATGAGTTTCGCCCGTAGCCGGATCTCCGACTGTTAGACGAACTCGCCATCATCCAAGTTTCGCCTGTAGTATAAACTCGCCATCATACGAGTTTCGCCTACAGTTCAAATTCACCATCAATTGAATTTGGTTTTCAACTCCAACTCAAATCATACGGGTTTCGCCCGTAGCGTAAACTCGCCAGCAGTCGAGTTTAGCCATTTACTCAAACTCGCCAGCAGTTGAGCAAAATTCACCGCAATCAAGTCTCGCCTGCTTACAAACTCATTAATCAATTGAGTTTCACCAGCAATATGATCTCATCTGGAGTCGGGTTTCAACATCCTAACGAACTCGTCGTCACGCAAGAGACTTCGCCTGCGGTACGAGATTGTCGGCAATTACAGAGCAAAACACTAGAAAGCGACGTATCCAAATAGTATACGCACAATGAGCGGACACAAACCTCATTGATGCTTTAAGACAATACATTTGAACAAAGTTATGGCTACATAAGTAAGCAAGTCATAAGCAAAATGTATTGATGCAGTCACAAATCCAAGATTCTAGTCGAGCACGCTAAAAGTGGAAATCTCTTCTTTGGCTAATGCTACCCGTCTTGCGTGGTCCTCTCGAGCCTTGTCCTCAGCCGTTCGCCTGATCCGTTCCTCAGAGTTTGACTTAGCGGCAGCGTCTTTTTCCCGCAAAACCAGGAGGCGCTGAGTTGCCGCTTCAGCTTTCTCACGGACAATGACGGCATCAGTTTGAAGCCCTTCCAACTTCGCCTCCGCATCTCCCAGTTCGGCTCGTAGGCGAGCTATCGGGCGATTGAGGTCAATAACTTCCTCCTCTAGCGAGCGATGTTGATCCGCCCAGAAATTGGCAATGTACTCCGAATCAGCAATTTCCTTGGAATGGAGCTCCTGTTCTTGAGCCTCCCTACGCCTGATAAAAGCCAGGCAGGACTCCATATAAACCTCCGGGCCTTCCCGAAGCAATGCCTCTAGCCCTATCATGCGTGACTCCAGAAGACAGAGCTCCTGCATACAACGAGAGGCAAGCCGATTTTCGCCCGACCGTTGAAAGTTGACCACGCGATCCAAGAGAGATTGCCTGAAGCTGTTAAAACTCCCCTCGCTAAGATCGACGAGAGAAATCACCTGCCTCACGGCGTTCTCGAACTCCTCAACGCGAGCCCGCTAAGACAAGGAACCGGGGGAAACGGGCTCTTGACCTGGGGCAAGCATCGCAATGGGCGGGACCTCGAGACAAGGTTCCACCTCTGGCTACGGAGCAGGGCCATAAACAGGAGGAGCCTCCGGACTCTCAGGTTCGTCATCGGATATCAAGATGGGCTTAGCCTCATGCTCCTCAGGAAGCGACGCGCCGCCAGGGGCTGCGAAGCACAATGAGGACATGAAAGAGGGATTTAGGCGATAGATACCTAGCCATGGCCAAGTGGGAGTTGGGTTGAAGACATACCTTCGGCGGCGGCAGCCCCTGCAGCGTTCGAAGAAGACGCCCCCTTTCTCTTCTTCGAGGTAACCCTCTTCACCTTCGGTGCCATTGGGGGATGCAAGAGCAATTTGGATCTCTTCTGGAAAAGACGATGAGGAAGCTTTGGTCTTTCTTGACGAGAGGAAGGGTACTAAAATACCCCGACCCTAGACGGTTATATCCGGATCGAGTGGACCCTTTAGGCCCAAACAGTTGAGGAGAAAGCCAAATATCCCGTATCCTATACGAGCGGCTAAGATTCGGCAGTTTCGGGGCATGATCTCTAGCCAACGGCTCGGATCGGGCGTGAAGGACGAAGAGACCCATCACACCGCAATTAATGCAAGGCAGCGCACCCACGTCTCCGTAACTGACAATGCACGTGGGTGAACACACGACCCGCTAAAAGCGGAGCCCGCCTGTAACTGAAATCGTCGTTGATATGGTAACTGCGAATTCGTCCCTAGTTGAAATTCGCCTGCAGGCGAAACGGGTCTGTGACTGAAATCTGCCGAGGAGAATTTCCCACGGCTAAACACCAACTAGTACACGAAAAAATATATATTATATATAGTATGCACACAAGCCATAGTCGCCAGAAACAAAAGGATAATTTCATTCATAGAAAGGAAGTCCTATTACAAACAAGAAATAAAAGGTGAATTACAAGGATTTCAATCGCCGTTCCGCCTCACGAATTTCTTCAGCATGGCGGAGCTCAAGCCTCCTTAGGACCTCTCGGCGAAGATCTTCCTCTGTGCACGAGATCAAGTTCTGAATGGTCTCTTTGACATCCTTGAGAGCTTGATCCTTCTCCCCAACAGAGTCGGTGGTCAGTTGCCGGCGAGACTCAACACCCTCCAACTCCTTTGCCACCTGATCAAGGACCTTCCCTTGAACGGCCAGGGAAGCCTGCACGTCAGCTATAACCTGTTTCAGCCTCTCCACTTCAAAGGAGAGTCGGGAGAACCGGCTATCGACCGTCTCTGCTCGCGAGCCACTCGTGCGTCCTCGGCTTTGGCCCGCTCCAGCTCTGCTGACAACTTCAACTCCAGCGTCATATTCTCATCCAGGCGGCAATCACGATCTGCCATAGCTACTCAAACTTCGCGAGAGGCGAGATCAAAGAGATTGGAACTCTCCGCGCGAAGGGTGAGCAGCTGCCGAACAGCCCCCTCCACTTCGTACAGACGCTGAAAGTAGGGCCTCGCCGCGGTAGCACCGAGCCTCTTACGCAAAAAGGACGCATCGTCCTCAATAACTTCCTTAAATTCCTCGAAGGGGCAATTCTCCTCCAAGACCAGCCGGGTGCAGTGAGCCAACGTGTCTTCGAAGTTAGCCAGAGCTCGCGCCACCTGCGTCTTTCGCCAGCGTTCCAAAGAAGAGAGAGTGGCGTCTTCGACAGAGGATGAAGCCACGATCGGGGTACTGGTGGTCATGATCGCAGAAGCAGCAACTGGCGCCGCCAGAGCCGGAACAATCGCTGATGCCGCCAGAGTAGCAGTGGCAGAGTCGCAGGTCACCACCGACAAGGAAGTGGCCATCAGCCCAATGGGGGTTCCCCCTTGAGTTGGAGACTCTCGCACCGAGCGTTCACCCGCGACCGGTGCTCCCTCGAAGGTGGAGGTTCCCCCTTGCTGATCCGTAGGGACCAATACTTCCTCTTCACTTGATAGCGCCTCGTGAATTGAGGCATCGTCATCCGTCTCGGATTCTCCTGAATGACCCTCCCAAGAGGGAGGATCCTCCTTGCCAGTAACTTCATGAGAGGGGCCAACTGCGGATACAAAAAAGAAAGGATGATAATGAATGCCCCCTTGGCTTAGAAGGGTCAACAGCCCTGAAATTCACGCTTACCTGAACCCCCTTGTTTTCCTTCGTCTCCACTCCCCTCTTCTTCGTCAGAAGGGATGGGGATCACTTTCTCGACTGCACCTGCATGGATTCAACGTGAATAGTCAGAAAATACGAACCCGACTTCGTACACGAGAGTACCATGCCGAAAGATTACCTCCTAGTGCAGGTGCAGGAGTCGTTGAGACCCCCGCCTGTGATCCTGCATCGGATGGAGGGAGCGTGTCCTTCGAAATCGCCGGAGACGCCTCCAGCACAGCAGAAGGGGTAGGTTGAGCAACTCCCACCCCAGAGGCAGTATCGTCCCGACCAACCGCCGCTCTAGTGGTCACCACAATCTCCTCACTGCGGGCCTTCTTGGCCACTTCCGTTGTAGAACTCTCCGCCGCTTCGCGCTGCCGCTTCGACAGCAGCGAACTGCTTGGAGATAACAGGGGCACCCCCATACGCCCAGTAATCATGCTTTGGGCTTATTCCAGATGTTTACTCGCCCGGGATAACTCAACAGGCTCCCTCTGCTCGCCTTGGGAATCTAGGGGAAGACTGGCAAGAGGAGCTCGCGTTTCGGGCCCCTCGGATTCGTCTTTGCCCGCGCCCTCACCCTCAGAATCTCCTGCAAGACCCTCCATGAGCAGTTCCCTAGCCGTTGCACGGCCCCTCCGCCTCGAAGGTCGAGGAGCTCCTCTTGGGCGACGCCCGTGCTCCGCCAGACACGAGCCCTGAAACCAGAAGTCAATAGGATTGGCGCTGGCGCCCCGATACCACCGACAATATGAGAGCGTGTGGTGCAAGTCACGATCCTTCGAGGGTAACTCAAAGCGAGCATTGGTGCCGCCAGCGTGGGTCCAGAACCATCCCCGAGCTCCGTCCATCAGCCCTCCTTCAAAGCGCAGATAGGGATTGACGTTGCCCACATACAACTGATCATACCCAAACTGGCGGGCGAACCTGCAGGGGATGTATGGCTCGAGATAGCATGTAGAGCCCGTTCTTAGAACGTGATACCCCGGCCGGATGTTTACTAACCAGCGAAAGGTGCCACGAGAGAGAGTTGTGTAGTGATCCGCCGTCAGCGCATCCCTCAAAGATTCCCCATATCCGCCCCCGCTGAAATAAGGGAAGGAGCGGTGAAAATTGTAATACCCAAAGTGGGAGAGCGTCTTTCGCGCATCAGGGATGTCCTTGCATTTCCAGGAGCACCTCTCCAAACGCTGGACGAAGGGGACGAACTTGTCGCCTTGGAGCGCCGCTGGGGCGCTCATCAAACATTCACAGTGGTAGACAAACCACGTCATCAGATAGGTGTACGGCAACCCCATCCTAGGATTGGGGGTTTTGATAACCTCTCCTTCCCCCTCGTCAAGGACCGACACATGACAGAATTGGACCGTTAGAGTACGAAGCCCCCGATGGATGCACGCTATTGTCGCCGACACCAGGGAGTAAGACTTCCCGTGAGCTAAACAAACCGCCGGATACACGACCTCCACGGGAAGGGCCTCGAAGGAGTGAGTGGGGATTACACACCTCTTTAGCCACAGCATGAGGTACCCCATGAACAGAGCCTTCCCAGAGATGGGAGACTTAGCCTGATGATGGAAGGAGTGAAGGACTGTACCAGACTTGAGTCAGCCCTCGTCACGATCGAGAGCCACGGTGCTCCCCTCTTCGACTGTCCTCACCTCCACTTCGGACTGGTCGCATACGCCTAACGGGAGGGCAGGCTGCCCCTTGACATCGTTCCCTGGGAACAGATAATCAGCCCAATTCTTGTGGCTGATCCCCTTCTTCTTCCCTTTATGATCTGCGGCCCCCAAGGTGCTGAGGCAGATGTGGTAGTGGCAGAGTAACTCCCACAAAGTCTCAACCGCCAAAGGCGAATGGCTTGACAGCTGATAAATCTCAGTTTGATCGAGGACGTACTCCTCGTAAGGAAAATCCCCCAGAGGCAGCCCTGACACATCATACATCTCGTGAAGGGAGATGCCAAGCTCACCATTGGGGGTAAAAAATGTGCCGCTTTCCGCACAATACAGTTCCAGAATGCTGTGGAACTGAGAAGCGTTGATTCGTAAGCCATGTCGAGTGGCTTCGATGGCCACGTACAGCTCTGTGTTCTTGAGGTCGGCATTTTTGGCCAGAACATAGTCGGTGATCTTGGACCACCAAGTGTCGCTGCCGGGTGCAGAATAGACCCACCCCGGGGCTCTGAAATCCTTCGGGGGAAAGCTCCCTCCGACTCAGAAGAAGCGGTGACGGAAAGTCTTCGCCACCGCTGTCGACTCCCCCACGGGCGGTTCAGCGGACAGTAAGCCAGGGCACAGACCCATCACACGCTTGCATGAGCCATCCACTCCATATCCAGCTGTGGAGCCCGTGAAAACGCCGCAAGTGACCCCATCTTGAGTTGGGGTCAACTCCCAGGCCATCGCCCGAGGAACCACAAGGGACCGTAGCTCGACGATCGAGAACCCCCTCGACATGCTGGGGAGGTAGTAATGAGTCCCTTCTACCGTGTGGAACCACATGCTCTCTTTGAGTAACAGGACAGAAGGGTCGGTTATAGCATCACCGAACAAAGACTGAGGTTTCGGCAGCTCCGCCCTGGCATCATCTGTCAACGCCGCGTCGGTTGTCAACTCGCGCAGCGTCAAGTGGTGGTCGTCCGTGACCCTCTTTATCAAGCCATTTGGCTTATCGGCGGTGAACACGAGTAACGGAGCCAAGGAGGGAAATCGAGGAGGTGCTGTGTAGTTCATACCACCGACGTGGCCAATGGCCACACCCTCCGGGAAAGCCTCATCAGAAAAAGTCGCCGCAAGAAAGAAAGTCAATCAAAACAAAATCCGCCATAGGAGCAAAGTAAACCATCAAGCAGAGGCGGGTGAAATCACCGGTCGAAAGGGGGAACCCACTTCGAACATGGTCTATTCGTACAAGACGACACTCCCCTCTTACAGGAAAGGGCCGAACTCGCCTATCAAAAAGGGAGTTCGCCTCCCTCCCGCTAGGGGTTGAGTTCGCCCGCGGAGACATAATCGCCCTCTAAAGGCAAATAGGGCTAATTTTGCCCTAAATCAGGGAAGCTACCAAAGGGTGGTAGCATTCCAGGAGAATGAGCGACACTCATTCCCCCCAGACCTGACGCCTAGGACCTACACGAGGTCGTCCAACGAACCCATCGACGTACCTGAGTGCAGCTTCGGAGCACTGGCAGGCATGCCGGCGGAGAGACGGTCGGAGTAACGTCCCGGGCCTGCGCCTCTCACTTTGCACCTCTTAGATCTTGGAGCCATGGAAAGATGGAGCGGGAATTCTTGTCTTGGAAGTTCTTTTCAAGATTCAAGAGCACGATGAATCCCAGAGGAGGAAAACAGCAGGTTTAAAAGGGTTGAGTTGTCCACGTGGCCACGATCGCCCTCGAGAGGCGAAAACCCTAACGGATGAGAAACATGGCCACGATCAAATTCGACGGCCCAGATCACCCTCGGCACATCAAGAACCGAAATTGGCGGTTGCATCCGACGGTTAGATTCAAAAACCACAGCCACGATCAAAACGAGGCGCACTGAGTGGACGTCAAACCGTCGAATCATGATAATGCCACGCCACATTAGCTGGAAAGGCACGAAGCCTCGCAGGGGGACACGTGGTATGCGTGCATTAGGCCTACTTTCGCCCGAGAGAAAGGTCTCAACGGTGAAAACTTGAATGAAATCCGTGAGTCAGTCAAAACTTCGCCATTGAAGCCCAACTTCGCCTGCACGACTCACCCACCTTTGGGAAGCAGGCAATTCGCCCAAAATCTAGAAACCAGCAAAGTGGTTTTATTTAGACCCGCATCCCAGACGGCTAGGGGTCAGAGTGGAAATCTTAGCACTAAGCCTAAGAGAAACTACTCGATAACTCATCATACTGAGGGGAATAGTATGGCTAGCCCGATTCAAACGGTAATCGGTAAAGGCAGATCAAACCCGTTGACAGCTGAGGGTTTGCTAAAAATCCTAATGCACCTGGTTCAAAACTTCTTTATTCAAAGTATCCCAGACCACACGTAAGTCGGTTTTGGTCTGAAAACTTTAAAGGGGGTCTTGTAGACGGTAAAAATTACCGCGGCGGATTAGCGAACGAATTCGTCCGTAGAACAGGACCGCCCTCTCTTAGGTGGAGAGCCTACTGTAGCCACTAAGTGGATTCGCTGGCACACGAGCCCCCACATTGGCCGCACACACCAAATCACATGGATCCGCCAGTGAGGCGAATCCGCCTTCACTAACTAAATCCGCTTGCAAGGGAGGTACTCAGATCCGCCCTCATGTGCCGAAACCACTTGCAGAGAGCCACGTCTGCCTACGTGAGCCGAAGGCCGGGTTTCTAAAGACAAGCCTTCCCTGCTTCCCACGATGCGAGAGGAGGGGGTACAGTGTCCCAGGTCCGTCAGACGGCCGGCCGCGGTTCAAGCGAACGAGACAGGCGCCGGACCGGCCTGCATACTCATAAATGCGGGTCACCTCACCCATCAAAAGGAAGAGCCGGAGCCATCAGCGCGCCGCAAGCTATCTGGAGCTAGCTCAGACGCGAGACGTCCATCCTCCCATCCCTATTCAGACATAGGGAGAAGAGAGAGGGCACAACGCCCCAGGACCACCAGATGGTCACTCGGTACCTCGCCGCACAAGTGAGCGGATGGCTGCCAGAGCCATCTGCATCCACATAAATGCAGCTTACCTCACTCCAAGCAAAAGGGCAGAGCCACCGGCGCTCAAAGAACTGGCCAGACCCACTTGAGTGTCTGGAAACCGCTGTCGCAAGTACGAGGAGGGGCTTTCCCACTCCTACACGATGTAACACAACATGTAGCCTCACCAACGACCACTTGTTGTACAGAGGGGCAGTAGGATATCTTTGAACAGTGTATGGTCACATCCCATAATTCAAGAAGGGCAACGAAACTGTCTCTCACTACCCTTTTAAGAGCTTCTTTCAGCAACCTTAGAAGGGGGATCGAAGATCAAATCGAAAATCGATCGATCGGCCAATAGATCAAGAGCTCTATTCATCAACAAAGAGATTGATCAAAGGAAGAGGGTCGACGACGAGCTCCTTGCATACTCCTGCACCGCAGCACCGTCTCCTCGTTCCGAGCTCCGATCGCCGACGAACCAGAGGATTCGAACTCCTTCACATAGAGAGCTTCTACTGAGTACTGAAGCCCTCTCTCCAACAACCTCGGTCGAACCGTCCAAGGGAAGCAGACTCGGCGCGAGCACCGAGCAAAGCATCCTGTATCTACCTTAAAGTCCCCACACTAAACAAAGAGGGCCTTCCCTCTGCTTCTGTCGTAATTTCGATTGATTTAGTTTGTAATAAGCTTTCTTATCAATACAAACGAAACACCTCCCTTTCCCGGGAAAATCAGAAATTTACACCTACACACCCTGGTTAGGATTATTACAATGGCGAGATTCTCCTTGATGAGTTGTCAGCGCCGCGATTTGCTGGTCATGCATTTCTCTCATCTGTTGCATGGCCATTTCCATTTCAAATTTAAAAATTTCTTTTTGCTTAGCCAAAGCGTCCTCAAGTATCTTAGCCACCTGCTCGGCACTAATCATGAGTGATTCGTATGGTTGTCCCGCACTAGATGCCATATCATCGGATGCTATGGCTGAGCAGGCATCTGAACCAGCGTCTGACGCCTCATCTTCTAAAGGAAGTCCCTTTTGCATTATTTGGTAATTCTTTCGCCTACTGGTCCCTGATCGCAATCGAGTCATACGCTGGGACACTGTGGCAAACTGATCCAGACTAAAGCGTCGTGTTGATTTTCCTCTCCCGGTCATATTGACGGACACTTCTAGAAATTCGTCATCTTGACGGATAGGTTTCCTCCTGCGAAAACGTCTTGGTTTGGTCTCGGTCATTCTGGTAGAGATTCTCTCAAACACCGAAAGTCTTCTTGGGGTTTTAGAACAGCAGCATTCTGATAATATCGCCTTGATTATGTTAGCACATGGACAACGAGAATTCGTGTCTCGAACATTTCTTTTCTAGGACTTACTCGTACCCCTAGCCCTATAGTACAACTCGTCAGTTTGATAACTGGAGCAACCCATAGAGTGGCACGACTTTTCAGGTATAACATCATCATTATCAGTCAGATGTCTTTCCCTCTGGGGATACAACGCTTTATTGGCGTCTCCAAAAGTTACTCGTTCAGGTTTACGCCTTTGTGAGTGTGAAAACCTAACGGGCGCTTGAACTTTAACCCGCAATCCAATACTGTCGGTAACAGGGGCTTTCCCTTTATTATCTTTCCTAGGGGATTAGTACGACCCCCAGTCTGGATTGTTGTTTGGGGACCTTTCAACGGTCCCAATCGCTCCTTGACGGGTGCTTTACCTCGATCTCCAGGTAGAGGACCGAGGCAACCCTTCAAAGGAACTCTGGATTTGGTGAGATTCACGCTAACACCCGGCTCCATCGGAGATGTGGGAAGAGGGGAAACGGGATCTGGCTCATTCACTTTTACCTTAAGCGCTGGCTTTGCTTTTGGCATCCACACCTGTTTGCGCTTGGGCGGATTCTTAACCGTCTCTTCTTTTTTCATTTCTTCCGCTTTCTGCAGAAGGACTCGGGCATGCGCGAGCAATGCGCGATGCTTCTTGATTCGCTCTTCAAGGGTGGAGCGGGTCCTCTTGACACGAACCCATTCGTTCGTTTCTATCTTGGAGGAGGTGTTGGTCGTTCGCAGTTGTTGTTCTCGGCGCTGCCTGGATTTCAGATCATCATTATAGCGGATCCCGTCCACCGACTCCGAAGCCTTGGCCAATTGACGCGCAAGGCGATGACGTCGTCTTTGGCGCGCCCTCTTCGATAAAATTAGGGCGCCTTCATCAGTTATCTTCACGACGCAGGGGGAGTCTGGATCTGCAGCTCCGGCCTCCTTGGACACCGTAGGGACATCGCGGGACGTGGATGCAGCGGTGGCGAGGGGATCCTGGATCTTCAAGCCTGAAATCCCGCGGGTGTTTCTGGAAGAGGAGACCTTCCTGCGCCTGCTTGGAGAGGCGGATCTGGGGGAGGAGGAAGAGAGGTACTCTTCAAACTTTTGTTGATCGAACTCATATTCGATCTCTTCATTTACCCGGATCTTGAATGTCGGTTGCGTCACGACAGCCTCGGCAGTGAGGTTGTTGGCTCCCACTGTGGTCGCCAGTTTATTTTCGGAGAAAGTTGCCTTCATTGTCGAATTCATTATAATATGGATTGCTTACAAAGAATTCAAAATGTTCAATAAAAAAAGATTGCAAGATTATAACTTTTCAAAAATAACGCAAGATCCGTTCGTCGTTTCTTGCTTGTGTGGGTCTTTAGCCGGTGACGGGGACGTCGATATCCGTGGACTACCTAACAATAAGATCAGATCCGGAACTCCGTCGATCCACGAAGGAATCTAGAGCAGAAGCGCTTATCTCGGCAACGGCAAGATAATTGCTCTTCTTAGGATTACCGCAACGTGATAATCCTAAGGAACGGATGCGGGTGATGTAGATCTGAAGAATCTCTCTCTTACGTTGAAGAACTCGATCACTCTTCAGTCCGGCAGGGCTTCGCCAATTCTCTAAAATTCCAGATCCGAAAAAATAAGGCTCTGAGGCTCGTATTTATAGGCACTGGATGAATTCAGGTTGGAGACACCCTTGGGTGTCTCAACTTGGGCCGAGACACCTTGGGGTGTCTCGTTTGTGCCGAGACACCTCGGGGTGTCTCAACTCAGGCTGAGACGTTCCGTTTTGTATATTCGTCCGTTTCCACCATAACTTTTTCATCCGAACTCGGATTTGAGCGATTTAAAGTGCGTTGGAAAGCCGATGAGGAGCTCTATAAGCTCCAATGATTAGATCATCTGTGGAAAAAATGAGACACGAAGGGTATTTCGCCGTTTGTGAACGACATGAGGTTCCCGATCAGTTCATATCTTCGTCATTCCGTTATTTCACGTAGTTCATCGATTCACTTCAAGCGTTCACCAACATTAATCAAGCTTCTGTGAACTAGATAGTGGCGTTCATCATCTTTTCTTAATGTTGAGCTGTTCGTGGAGACCTATAGGCAATTTTCAATGCCTACAACTGTCTTTACTGCCGCATTTATTACTGGCTCAGGCTGAAACCAGTTCAAGGGAACGGATCCAAAACTGATCGACAATGCATTCGCGCCCACCTTCTTCTCCTTAGGTTGCTTCATAGTGATGACTCTAACATCTATTAAAGCTTGGATCTCTTCCTTGAGGGTGTAGCATGCCTTGGTAGGATGATGCACCGCTCTATGGAACGCGCAGTACTTTGGATCATTAACTCTTTTAGCATCTTCCTGATCCTGGATCGGAGGCAACTTGATCTTGTTGTTCTCTATAAGGTATTTGAAAATACCGGGAACTTCATCCTCTTTGAAGGAGTAGACCTTCGGGAATTTTGGCTCCGAAGCCTTTTGTTTCTGAGGCTGTTGCTGCCACCGTGACTACTAAGACGCTTTCTACTGCTGCTGTTGCGGTTACGCTTGCACATCAAACGTTTGGTTCGTGTCCACTGCATTTTCTTGTGCCTTTCTTTTACCCTTAGGAATAAAATTCCGTTGTGGAGGATTATTTACCACTTGACCCCTTTCGGCCTTTTTCCTTTTAAGGAATCGTTCGGCTCATTCTCCTCGCACCTTCAAATCTTTCCAGGTCTTTGGTGGTGCCATTCCCATAGCTTTGAGGATGTCTAATGAAAGATTATTGTGACAAGTCTTGAGGATAAAGTCTTCACTGACCGAATCCTTACAGTTCATCACTTTGTTCCGGAATCTCTTAACGAAGTTTTCGACTGACTCACCATTTTTCTGTTTCTCGTCAAATAGTGTACCAATTGAAATCTCGGTGTCGTCGTCGAAGAAGTTTGTTAGAAACATATCCTCCATGTCATCCCAACTGTTGATACTCCCCGGCTTAAGACGGCGATACCAATCGAAGGCTGCTCCTCGAAGAGTGCCAACGAATGACCGCACCATTAGAGGTTCATTCCCGGAGATTATTCCTAAGTGAGACTTAAAATATATTAAGTGCTGGGTAGGGGAACCCTTTCCATCAAACGGCGTGAAATTGGTCAAATTGAACTTCACCGGGTATGGAATTGATTCCCACTCCCTTAGGTAGGGACATGGTATTCCGGACCTCTTCACTTCTTGAGCACTCATCAACGTGTTGATTTTTCTCTCCAAATCCCTCATTTTCTTATCCTCACTCGTATCTGTCTTCGAGTGGTTTTGGGGAGAAGTAACATGGTCCTCCTTCGTATTGTTATCATCCGAGGGGCCACCCCCATTATTGTTGTTGACGGGAGGGGTGTTCATGTTGGCATTATCCTCCACTTCCCATTCATCATCACCTTGGTTAAGATTATTACGACGACTGGATTCTTCTTGATGAGTTGTCAGTGCCGTGATTTGCTGGTCATGTATTTCTCTCATCTGCTACATGGCCATTTCCATTTCGAATTTAAAATTTTCTTTCTTCTTAGTCAAAGCATCCTCCAGTATTTTAGCCATCTATTCGGCGCTAATCATGAATGACTCGTATGATTGTCTCATGCTAGATTCGGTATCATCGGAAGCCATCGATGAGCAAGCATCTGAGCAAATATCCGACGTTTCCTCTTCTGAAGGAAGTCCCTTTTGCATTCTTTGGTAATTCTTTTGTCTGATGGTTCCTGATCGCAATCGGGTCATACGTCGGGATACTACAGCAAACTGATCCGGGCTAAAGTGTCGCGTTGACTTCCCTTTCCTGGTCATGTTGACGAACACTTCTGGAAATTCACTATTTCGGAGGACAGGTTTCCTCCTACGAACATGCCTTGGTTTGGCCTCGGTCGTTCTGGTGGAGATTCTCTCAAACACCAAAATTCTTCTTGGGGCTTTAGAACAATAGCATTCTGATAATATCGTCTTGATTATGTTGGCACACGGACAATGAGAATCCGTGTCTTGAATGTTTCTTTTTCGGGACTTATTCGTACCCCCAGCTCTATAGTACAACTCGTCAGTTTGATGACTGGATCAACCCATAGAGTGTTGGCACGACTTCCTAGGTATAACATCATGATCGGGCAAATATGTTTCCCTCTGGGGATACGACGCTTTATTGGCGTCTCCAAGAGTCACTCGTTCAGATTTACGCTTTCGTGAGCGTGAAACCCTAACGAGCTCTTGAACTTCAACTCGCAATCCAATGCGGTCGGTAACAGGGGCCTTTCCTTTGTTATCATTCTTAGGGGATTGGTACGACCCCCAATCTAAATTATTGTTTGGAGACCTTTCAATGGTCCCAATCGCTCCTTCACGGGTGCTTTACCTCGATCTTCAGGTAGAGGACCGAGGCGACCTTTCAAAGGAACTCTGGATTTGGTGAGATCCACGCTATTACCCGGTTCCGTCGAAGATGTGGGGAGAGGGGAAGCGGGATCTGACTCGTTCACTTTTTCCTTAAGCGCTGGCTTTGCCTTTAGCATCCACACCTGTTTGCGCTTGGGCGATTTCTTAACTGTTTCTTCCTTCTGCATCTCTTTCGCTTTCTGCAAAAGGACTTGGGCCTGTGCGAGCAATGCACGACGCTTCTTGATTCGCTCCTCGAGAGTAGAGCAGGTCCTCTTGACGTGAACCCATTCGTTCGTTTTTGCCTTAGAGGAGAAGTTGGTGGCTTGCCGTTGCTGTTCTTGGCGCTGCCTAGATTTCAGATCCTCATTATAGCGTATCCCGTCCATCGACTCCGAAGCCTTAGCCAATTATCGCGCAAGTCGTTGACGCCGTCTTTGGTGTGCCCTCTTCGACAAAATTAGAGTGTCTTCACCAATCATCTTCATGGCGAAGGAGAAGTCCGAATCTACAGCTTCGACCTCTTTGGACGTCGCGGGAGCGTCGTGGGGCGTGAGTGCAACAATAGCAAGGGGATCCTTGATCTTCAAGCTTGAAGTTTCGTGAGTGCTTCTGGAAGAGGAAACCTTCCTGCGCCTGCTTGGAGAGGCGGATCTGGGGGAGGAGGAAGAGAGGTACTCTTCAAAATTTTACTGATCGAACTCATATTCGATCTCTTCATTCACCCGGATCTTGAATGTCGGTTGCGTCACGACAGCCTCGGCAGCGAGGCTGTTGGTTTCCACCGTGGTCGCCAGTTTGTTTTTGGTAAAAGTTGTCTTCATTGCTGAATTCATTATAATATTAATCGTTTACAAAGAATTCAAATTTTAACAAAAGAAAATAAAAGGTTACAACTTTCTCGAAAATAACGCAAGATCCGTTCGTCGTTTCTTGCTTGCGTGGGTCTTTAGCCGGTGACGGGGACGTCGATATCCGTGGACTACCTGACAATCAGATCAGATCCAAAACCTCATCGATTCGCGAAGGAATCTAGAAGAAGAAGCGATTATCTCGGCAACGGCGAGATAATTGCTCTTCTTAAGATTATCACAACGGGATAATCCTAAGGAACGGACGCGGGTGATGCAGATCTGAAGAATCTCTCTCTCTTATGTTGAAGAACTCGATCAATCTTCAGTCCGACAGGGCTTCGCCAATTCTCCAAAATTTCAGATCTCAAAAAAATGAGGGCTTGGGGCTGTATTTATAGGTCCAAGGGAGTTCGGGTGGTTGAAACTGCACAACAGCCTATTTTTAGGCCTAGAGACACCCCTGGGTATCTCAGTGAGGCCGAGCCGAGACACCCTTAAGTGTATCGGCCTTGGCCGAGACACCTTGGGGTGTCTCGCTTGTGCCGAGACACCTCGGGGTGTCTCAACTCAGGCTGAGACGCTCTTTTCTGTGCACTTGTCCGTTTCCGCCGTAATTTCTTCGTCTGAACTCGGATTTGAGTGATTCAAAGTGCGTTGGAAAGCCGATGAGGAGATTTATAAGCTCCGATGATTAGATCGTTGTGGATTAAACCAGGACATATATGGCGCTTCCCCTTTTGTAAGTGATGTGGGGCTCCCGATCAGTTCATATCCTTATTATTTTGAAACTCCGTTACTCCACGTAGTTCGTCGATCCACTTTAGGCGTTCGTCAACGTCAATCAAGCTTCTGTGAATTTGATAGTGACGTTCATCGTCTTTTCTTAGTGCCGAGCCGTTCGTGGAGACCTATAGGTAATTTTCGATGCCTACACTTACGTATTGAGAGATATCTGTATTTTTGTCCGTTTTTTACTATTTTTAGCAATGTTTTAGGAGTCTATATTGATTAGGAAACAAATCCGGTTTGATCTCATATTTGATCGGTGGACTTTCCTAGTCATAAGGAGTCTTTTTAGGAGTTTTAATATTTTAGGAATTCTTTCACTATTTTTGGTAAAGTTTTGAGTCCTTGTATGAGTTCGAGTCATTGTAGAAGTCTTGTTTTTTTTCTATTTAAGTAGAGTCATGTAAGCCCTAGAGGCATAACTTTTAAATTAAGGGGAAAATGTGTCTGGGCCCCAAAAGCAGAAACTTCATGTGATGAGGCCCCTCATATTTTTCCCTATGTGAATCAGCCCCTTGATGTGTGACACTTTGTACTGCAGCCTTTTTTTATCAATTATTACATGCCAGCTAAGCAGAAATCCCTAAATTATCCTTATCCTCTCTCACCAATCCCTCAGAGCCAGCACTCATATCCTCCCTCTCTCATCTCCTCTCTCTCTCTCTCCTCTCTCCTCTCTCTAAAACTAAGAGCTTTCTCAAGCTCGTCACCCTGGCCCTCGCCCTCCTCGCTGTTGCCGCCTCCGCTCAGGCCCCCAAGGCTCCTCTCCCCTCCTCGAGTTCGCCACCACCTCCCTGTTGACCCTATAGTTTTTATGATGATTTGTCAAATAATTTATCGCTAATATATTCTCTAGTTTTGTGTTTATGTTTCTCTTTAAGGTATTCCAACACACGACAATCAAGCGTTAAAGATTCAAGTTCATATGTGTGGTTTTACCTAGGTATAAGTTTAGTTTACTTACATATATTGTATGCTTATATTTAAGCTCAATATATGTACACTTAACACGATTTTTAATGTTTTCTATCATATAAATGATTTTTCATCAAACGTCGTTACAATATCTTTTATCTCATGTTTACAGCTCATTCATACTTTA
>BQKN01000331.1:726193-740263 GCA_022839385.1 Asparagus kiusianus
TCCCAATAATACACCAAACAAAAAAAATTATAAATGTTATTAGCACCCCTAAACTTTGGAACTTGTCACAAACCCCCTTAAATGTATTCAGTGGCCAAGCTGGGAATTTTGGCTAGAGGTGTCTCAAAATTAATTAAAATACAGCAATATATAACAAAATTTGCACAATTGATTAGCATGAAGATCATTTCGTAGGTTTAGTTCCTCTAACCATTAGATAAAAACTCTGAAGTTATGATGAGAGTCGATGATTATAATTTTATATTAATTCTAACATGTCCCCGCAGGTTGAGCGCCCTTTTTATAGGTTGAAAATGTTGTTCTAATATCATCCTAGGTTTTAGTCCTTCTAACCATTACACCAAACCTCCAAAGTTATGGTGAGAATCGAGGATGATAGTTTTATATTAATTCTAACATCATTACGTAACACGACTTTGAAATCATATTTCTAATTAAAAATATAGTGTTTACAATAATATTCTTATTGCCTTAATTTCTTAAAACTATGTGATTACATCTTCCTCATCAATATTATAAAATATATTTGTAGACACTTGAACTCCATGCTTAGTCTACCGACCACAATAAAATTATCTTTTATATTCAGAATTGCTATCTCATGTAAGTTACAAAAAAATACAAGAAAGAATGAAGCATATCATTATTATTATTATTATTTGATCTTTACAATTTAGCGCTTGTTGTTAAGAAATTACTATATGTTAATGCCTTAGTTGCAATTAAATACCATGTAGTTTCCTCTAATTCTCACTTATATACTCGGGTCGTTTTTAGCAGCACTAATATACCCTAAAGATTTTAAAACATGCATTTATATACCCTCAATTATTCTTAGAAGTATTTATATACAAAGTTTTTAAAAATTGCACTTAAACACTCTAAAATTTTAAAAACTTGCACTTAAATATTCTCAGTAATGCAAACTTGAGAATTTCTCCCAAAAGTTTTCATGTGACACTCAAGCATGCTAAATTTAATTTTAGAATGTTTTTAACTCTTAATATTTGTAAACTTCAATATTAGTCATATTGAAATTCTATTTTAACATAGAATTAGGATAGTTTCTATTTTAACATAGAATTAGGGTAGTTTGAACAATAAATAAAAAAATAAAGAGTTGAAAAGTTCTAAAATTAGTTTGTGAGTGTTGCATGAGAACTTTCATGGAAAAAAAATTCGTATATGTAAAACTGAGAGTATTTAAGTGTAAATTTACAAAACTTAGTTAGAATATATGTGTAAGCTTTAAAAACATTATAGTACACAAGTGCTGTCAAGAAGCAAGTGGAGGATATATATAAGTACAACTTTTGAAAATTTTAGTGTACAAGTGTCGCAAAAAACAATTGAGAGTATGTAAGTGAAAAGAATAGGAAACTATTAGAACGTTGTTTGTGTAATATCTCTTGTTTGATTAATAACAAACTCTCATTTGCTACTCATATGTTCATGAGATGATATATTTTAGGTATAAACAGGTACGAACAAATTATGTTTCAAAATGATGCAAAAATCAACATGAACGTTAATATCAGCCTTTGAACTATTGATGGTCTCAAGGCACCATTGGTGGTGAAGTCAAGTCATCGATAACTAAGGAAAGAATTAGAGAAATAGAAATCAGATTTTAAACTATCAATGGTCTACAATCGACCATTGACGATCGCATGGACCATTAATGGACTACATACAACTAATAGTCACAGAAATACAAAAATCATAATTTACACAATCGATGGACTATAGTCAACTATCGATGATCATGAATGGACCATCGATGATCGCAACTCACCATCAATGGTTACGACGAGTTTTGATAGATTTTAAGTTTTAATTTTAGCTGTTCGATGATTGATTTGATCTCCTATTTAGACTTTAATTAGGGTACCTCTTTTCTATGATATCAAGATCTATTTAAAGGGGAATTGAGGAAGAGAAGAAGAACAAGAAGAGAGAGAGAGAGAGAGAGAGAGAGAGAGAATTGCATAAAAAGAGAGATCTTATTCTAGGGTTGGTGAGAGAGTTTGATTTGAGAATTTAACCCCTATAGCCTCATTCAACTTCTTCTCATCACACTTATCATCAAAGGATTATTTCAATGAGGAGAAGTGCCCTTTGCATTCAACTGCAACATCGCTTCTTCACTGATATTCATCGTCATCGGTTTGAAGGATGATTTCTTAAAAGTGCTGCAATATTTTTTTTAGTTGTGCTTTGAATTATTTTGAGTAGTTTTTGTGTTTCAAACTTATATGTTTGTCGGCATACTCAAGCGGGGGTAATTGAGGGTTGACGTGTTCAAACCATATCAATTAAAGGTGTGGCTAGCTAGGACTAGATTTCTTTTGATCATTGTGAAGAGTTAAGTTAGATGACTGACTTTGGGTAGATTTCAGGATGCACTCATTGAAGCCTACTGAATCAGGTTGTGATTCAAGTGAACTCTGGTCATAGTGAGGAACGCCCTTCGCGAGAAAGAAAAATAGGAGTATGATTTTGATCAGAAGCACTATAAAAATCTTGTGTGTTCATGTGTTGGTTTACTTTTAGTTTTTCGCTTATTATATTTTCGCTACTTTTCTGAGTTGCATCCTGGCTCCTTCAGAAACTATTGGGATCTAAGTGCAATTAAGCCTATTAATAATATCTATAGATATTTTTCCCCTTTGTTTGTGTGGGGGTGGGGTTTTTTTTGGTGTGTGTGTGTGTTGGGGTGGGGGTGGGGTGGGTGGGGGAGGGGGGGGGTTGGAACTCCTCAAGTTTTCAACATTTATTTTTAGAGAACCCATGCACTTTTGATGAAGATCCAGAGAACCCTCAATATTGCCATTAGGAGGTTATGTGGATATCTTACCCCAGTTGAAAGTAACAAGGTCAAAAAACTAAGATGGAACGCTACAGAGAAGAAACAATCAATTTTCCCAGAGTAACTCTTGAGTAATTTCATTCATATCAAATCAAATATATCCAATTCCTCAATCGAGTCTTGTTCCACAATACAAACAACAACAACAAATAATCCAATCCCAATCCCAAATCTCCAGTCTCTATAAACCCCACATATTCATTCAGTGAAGCACCTGAATGCATCATCTCTGAGTTGTTAGATCAACCCACAGGCTCCCTCACCTCGTCCCCCACAAAAAACTTAACAGCATCCCTCACATCCTCAAACTTGACCGCAACATCCAAAAACTCCATAACTCTCTTCAACTCCTCATCCTCAGGATCACTCACGAAGGGCTTCACCCTCACCGCATTCTCCGGCTGCAACGAGAAGCTCATCGGGTTATCGTCCACGATCGCAACCCGACCCAGATCCCTCCCAAGATCCGATAAGTCCTTCACATACTTCCCCCCGATCTGCCTGCACGAATCCCGATACAGCCGGTGCGCTATCACCTCCCCTTTCGGGTCCAAGAGATCGAGAACCCGCGAAGCGTACTCCTCCAATCCAGCGGTGAATACAACGATTTCGAATTTCGTCGCCGCCATTTTCAGGAATTGGTCGACTCCGGGTCTTTTGAGCACGTAGAAGGGGACGATTTGGCCGTCGATTCTGGGGAAGACGACGAAGTCGTAGTTAATAGGTGCCGGGTCAGTCTTCGAGTGGACCAGGGTCTCGTCAAGGTCGAGGAAGAGGGTCATTTTCGAAGGGGAGAAGGAGGGAGGGAGCGGGTTTTGGGCCGCGTCGACGGGTTTGATTCGGGTGAACCCGAGGGATTCGGGGGTCGATGAGGAGGGGGAGAGCACGGCGAGGCGGGCGAACATACGGAGGAGCTTGCGGCGGCACGAGCGGAGAGAGCGGCGGATGACGGAGGACGGCGGCGGGGTCCGCCGGTAAAGAGGGGACTTTGCGGGGGTTTTCTGGGATCTTTTGGTGATTTTGGAGACCATTTTTTTTTGGGATCGTGAGGGATGGAGGAGGGGGGGTTTTGAGATTTGAATGGAGGTTGGACGGTTGGGATTTGTTTGGGCGGAGGGAAGAATGGACGGTGATGAAGGGGCTAAGAGTTTGAATTGTCGTTGGGGGCAACGGTCGGGAACGTGTTTTGTCGTTTTGCGTGGGGTATTTTTGGGAATATTGACGTTAGAGGTGAGCTGGCGGTTTCGACAGTGAGATAATTGGGTTGGATTTGTTGAGGTTGTTGGGATTAAGATGGTCCAAATTGATTTGGCGGTTTTGTAGGCTGTAAATGGCCTGAGCCCATTTGGGAATCAGAATGATCTGGATCTTTAGTGGGCTAAGGCAATTTCTCGTTTTTCTGGACTAATTACAGATAACGCCCTCAACTATTTTATTTTATTAACACTTAACACTCCTAAATTCATAAGAGGGAGAGAAAATGGGTGTATCTAAACTTTTTTTTTCTGTACAAATCTAGAGGTTTTAAAATGCAAATAAAGTAATTAAAGGCACAAGAACATATCATAACAATTTCCTTCCTTGAGAAAAAGAGTTGCAAGCTTCAAAAAAGGGGGGCAATACAAAAGGGACGATAAGTGCTATAATGTATAAATGATGGGGTATTCTGCAGTTTACCTTTTTTTTCTTTTGCATTTTTTTTCAACCGTATAGCAAGGAGCTTCTCACATACGGTATAATTAATGACATATTATCATTGGGATTACATCAATAATGTTGGTTTATTTATTTATTTATTTTGAGAAAAGATGGTGATCAGAAGTTAGATTTTTTATTTCTGGATTAAGTGTTTATAGATTTTATTTCTTAAACTTGATTTCTTCAAACTACATCCTTACAATTCTCAAATTTTTACAGTTGTTATGCCAATGAACTAAACAGGACAAATAGAAAGTGATGTTCAGGGGGAAAAAATAAAAATAAAATAACGGGATCTCCCTGCATGTTAAAAGGAATGAGACACGTAGAAAATACCGCCTCATCCTTAATGCAATTTGATTTTTACCTTCATATAATATAAACCTGCTTCACATGAAAACAGTGAAACGTGGAAATACAATTGTTCATACTAATAATGCTAATAAATAATGCATAACAATAAAATATTTTGACAACGAAGTTTGATCTCGTGATCTTTTTTTTTCAGAAAAAAGAATATTTTCTGACATAAGTGGGATTTATAATTCGTGCCTCTTGCACTCTTCGTAGAAGTTGATTACTCTTACCAAATCTTTGCTTCTTGCTAAATAAAGGCCTCATGATCTCTGAGCATTGAAGTTATTTGCAGCCATCTTAAATTGTTTTTTGTGATAGTCCAGCTAATTCACATGATGTGCATGTTGACACGCTGATCATACACTCAAGATAAGAAACTTTGGATGATTATCAGAAAACCCATCTTAACTTTCAAAATATCAGAGACCCCCCTTAAAGTTAGGGGTTATCAGAAAACACCCTTTAGCTTTGAGATTTTATTAGAAAACTCCCGATATTTAGAAGTGTTTTGTGATAAAATATGAAAGCTATAAGTGATTTTCTACTAAAATCTAGAAGTTATGTTGGTTTTTTTTTTTTTTACAGGGTGTGTTTTTTTTTGTTTAGGGGGCGGGGGTCCCATTTAGTCCGAAGTTATGGGGGATTTTCTTATTTTATCCTAATATATAAAATACTTTAGAAAATAATATTTATTTTTTTTATAGAAACTTTAGAAAATAATATGGAAGGAGAGGAAAACACACCATATCTTTCTATCACTCTAAATCAATATAACTAATACATAATATCAGTGAAATCAGAATTCTTATAAATTATACTATTAATACTATATAATGCAGTCAAAACGGACTTTCAATACAATCATCAACTTTAAAATTCATATCGACACACACATAGTTTTCTCTTCTTCTCTGTGTATTCATTTTTATAGAGGGTCCTCCATGGCTTCGTAGGGTTTTCCCTCAAGTGGTCCACATCTAGCATAGAGGATATTTGACTATACATATCATCGTAAAGCGTGTGGTACTGTCAGGTGCTGGAATTGGTACATGAGCTGAAGATAGCTGAAGATGATGACACAAGAAATGGAAGAAGAAGCTTTGAAGAGATGGACTGATATTGTCAGGGACTGATACTCAGCCTGGGAATCTGTCGAGTGAGCATGAACTGGAGATGGCACAAGAGTTGAAGATGGTGGACCTGACATTGATGTTTCAACTGGAAAGAAGCAACAGAATGAATATATGGATTGATATGCAAAATGGATACAGGAGAGGAGGGGCTATTATGCAAGACTATGTAACTACAAGGACTTGTAATAAGGATTAGTTAGTTCAGTTACAATTAGTTAGTTTCTGCTCTTTTCTGTTGGTTTTGTTGTGCACGTGTACAGACCTGCACAAGTCTGAGCTTTGAGCTATATTGTATAAATAGAATGAATGAATGATATGAATGAAATAGGATTCTGTTCTTCTCTTCAAACTCCAGCCTCTGCTCACCTTCTCCCTCAATTCTCTCTCAACTATCTTAATTTTCTCTTCTTGAAGTGTTTCAAGTTCAATCATGGCCAGAATTGAAGGGGAATCAACAGAGGTTTGAGAACCTTGCAATTGGTATCAGAGCATTCTCCTCAACGATCTTCTCAGCTACAATTGCTTGCAAAATGGATGAGGTATCTTCTAAGTTACAATTTTTGGTTCAAGAAATCCAAAACTCCAGGAACTCCAGGAGCTCCAAGAATCCAAGCCCATCACTCGACAAGATGTCAAACCCATCCAAAGTTCTTCAGAAGGGTGCAGATTTGGATTCTCCACCAAATCGAATCCTCTTCGTCACCATTCACACAATGTTCTATCCTATAACGGAGGAAGTGTTGCATTAAGTGTTTTTTTCCATATGGTTTTGTAGAGAAGATCGTCATCCTCCAGAAGTCAGATGGCTTTCAAGCTCTATACAATTTCAATCACCACAAAATGCGTTGGAAGCAATGAATTCTCTATAGGGCACAACATTTATGATGGTTGTTGTTAATTAGCCATACAAATTTCAGATCTTTCTCCACGAATGAGGAGCACGAATGGGTCTGTGGATGACCTTTCTCCTCCTCGGAGGAACCAGAATCAATCGCCTAAAGTAGATATTGATCTCTCTTTAGCAAGAAGAAGGAAGGGGGTGGTAGATGACCTTTCTCCTCCTCGAAGAAGTAGAAACCAATCTCCTGAAGTCGCTAAAGAGCCGACAGAATCTTCTTCCCTCTTCTTGAAGCAATCAATATCTCACCCTCTTCAGCCCTCATCAAAGATGCCTACTGTTAGTGTAAAATAGCAGAAGCAAGTGTTTCCAGCTGTTGAGATTGATACGAGTCCACCCCCTGAACGGCAAAAGATCATGCTTAAGGGTGACCTGTTGAAAGATGATGCAGACTGGTCGACCTTAAGTATAAAAGAGGGTCAAAAGTTGATGATGATGGATACTGCAAAGGAAAAGAAGAAACAGTTGTCGCATTCAACTGGGAAAAGGGTCCAAGAGTCTCGCCGGAGGGGAGTCAGTCTCAGGCGATGAGAGTTTACCGAAATTCCACTCGATTACGATCACAACAGAAGCTAAGCTGCAAGAAGCTTGAAGGAATCAGGAAAAATTCCTTCAAGAAGTTATCTCATTTTCCAAGAAAGAGAAAGGAAATATCTCTAGCAAAACAATCTAGATGCAATTGGTTGTTATCAGCTGAGAAGATTAAATAGGAGAATGAGAAGAATATGAAGGAGGACATATCAAGGTTTGCTACTATAGATCCATCTGTGAGTGGAAAAGGAGCACAACCAGTTTTACGTGATAAAGAAGATAGGAGCATTAATACAGAACAACTTGCAAGAGCACAAGAAGAAGAGTTACCAAAGGAAAAGAAGAAGCCACAATCTTCTCGTCTCCACCAAAAGCCAAAACTCAAGAAACCGCTATGGCCAACCTCAAGCAAGAGAAAGCCATGTTAGACCCTAAAGAGGGGGGGTGATTAGGGTCTTATGCTAATCTAATCTAATTTTATACCAATTAAAACTTATTAATAAATTATTCTTGCAAGAGAGATATACAATATGTTACAAGCAAGAATAATCAATATGAACAAAGATAAATATCCTAGCAATGAGATATAGTATGGGATATATGCAAGGATATCTAATTAACACAAGGGTAAACAATCTAAACTAGATAGTGGGTAATATAATCAACAAGCAATATACAAAGGCGATATAAGATATGAACATAAAAATAAATGCGCCAATGCAATCACAAACAAACGATATGATTACAGAGTTCGGTCCTCACGACCTACGCCTCCGCTCATCACCTCGAGGAGATCTCTACTATCACAACCGGGTTTTCTACGTTCACCTGAATAACGTTTACACCTCACAATACTGTTTTCTAGCTAACCAAAAACTTTACAATCAACACTCTTGCAATCCCACTCTACACCCTCTCAAGTGTTGGACCTAGACGTGTCTTCCTCAAGTGCTCGGATACAACCTCTCCCTAGGTTCATCAACCGACGCCACTCCTCTTGGGACGATCCCCGACTCTCGCCACACACTTCTCTCGGTGTACAAGTGTATTACAAAGTGATCCTCACAATAAGCACAATTATAATAAATTATTGTTCTCTAATATGGATGATAACACAATGAAAGCTCACACTCAATTGTTACAACTCTCACCAACCCAAATATACAATGTATGCAAATACAATAAGCTCAAGTGGGTGTGTGTAAACTATGAGTGAAATCAAATCAACTAAACTCAATTGAAAATACTAGCTTAATGAAAATGATAAACAACAAAGAATTAATACAAAGCTCGTATTGAGTTTAGAAATTCTTCTCTGAAAAATAAGATGGAGAAATGGATTATGATGAAGCTCAAACAATGTAGATGATCTCCTTCACTTGTGAACCAATCTTCATAAACCAAAACACCTTTAAACCAAACTTAAACCATTGTTAAAACTATTTTAAAACTTGTTTAAAAACATTCCATTGGTTACTCAAATAGAAGAGGTTTGAGGGTTTATATAGGAAGAGAAACAACAGCAAAAACCCCCAACCAAATCCCACAAAATCTCAGAAATCAGATTTTCTGATTCTGTACAAAAAGAGCTGTTAGAGTAAACGGCGGTCGACCGTGAAAATCTCGTGGTCGACCGCGAGTCACTTTCGAGGCTCAAAAAATTCCAAAAATTTTGACGGTCGACCGTGGGAATTTTCGAGCTAACGGTCGATTGTGACGGTCAACCGCGAAAGTTGCTGTTAGTCCACATATTAAAAACAAAGGTGCGATCGACCGTGGCGGTCGACCGTAAACTGACATATGAGAAAACATGTTTGAAAGTTGATTTTCTGATTTTAAAACCCTATTTAAAAATATCAAATAAATTCCAAAAAATATAAAACTTTGGGAAATTATTTTAAACATGATAATAAACATGCCACAAAAAACTAGTTTTCAAAAAGGACCTCCCAAATAAAAAATATTATTTTTTAAAAAAATAGTCCAAAACATGAAAATATGAACATATGAGTTTTGATATTTTAGCTTAACCATGTTTTGAAATAATACAAAATAATTTTATAGACTTGAAGAAAGATATAAATTATTGTTATGAAGTCTATAAACAATGAATATAGTATTTTATCAAAATACACATATAATGAACTAAAACATGATTTCATTTAACTAAATAAAATTGATATTGATGAAATCATATATATGCATGTAAGTATGAAACAAAAATATGTTTTCTAATTATATTCAATTGTTTCATATTAAAACTTGAAAACTATCAAACCAAAACATATATGTATATATATATAACTATATATATACAAAACCAAAACGTGTATGTGTGTATATGATTGAGCTTAAAGTACTAACGCACATAATATAAAACCTAAAACTAATTTTACTCAAGCTTGTGATCTTCAACTGTTTGCGTTGAAAATTGATGTATTCATTACGGTATTCATTACAACTTCAGTCGTTACAATGAAAACAAAAAGATAGTCTTTTTATAAGACTTTTTAGTCTTTTTATAAGATTTTTTAGTCTTTTTATAAGACTTTTACACAATGAAAATGAAAAAAATACAACTCTCGTCGAACAAACGCAGAGATCGTTTATCGTTCTTCTGCTTGCGTGGGATCTTTGCCTGTGCCGGGGTTTATCCATGGACCACCTTAGATCTGGATCCGGTTGATGGAAAATTGGGCAGAACTTCGCCTTCACCGAAGTAGTGTTTTATTTGAAGCGTTGAGATCGACCAAGCGATATCAGAACTCTTCTCGAGATCAAGACCAAGCCTGATCTCAAGGAACGGACGGGAACGGGCTTCGGATCTCTTGAACTCTCCTTCTTTATGCTGAAGAACTCGCCCAGATCTGTCCACCCTCGCTGAAATTCGTGCTCCTTTGACTCCTCAATCCAGCAGCACCTCCACGTCTTGGTAATAACTCCGCCCCGCTGAAAGGAGGCCCTATGCTTGTATTTATAGGGCTCCGGATGCGGGTTTTAGGATAAGAATAAGTGATTTGGATCTATCTTCAGTTAACAACAGCCTAACCACGTTTGGGGATGATATCAAGTCAGTTAGGATGCTCTGGAACAGAAGAAACCGATCGAAACAGCCTAAAAACGTGTTTTGAAGGTTACGGACAGTTCTGGGCACGAGACAGACTGATGTGACCCGCGTGGGCGCGGGTCGGATGGATCCGACCTGCCGCCGCGCGGGTCGGACTGATCCGACCCGCCGACACGCGGGTCGGACTGATCCGACCCGCCGACGCGCGGGTCAGTTTGAGACATCTTCGGTATTTTGGCCTTAACTCTTTCGTACGACCTCCGATTAAGCTGATTCAAGATGCGTTGGAAAGCTGACGAAGAGATCTACAACTTTTATGTTTTGAGATTTTTCAGATTCAAATCACAGGATATTCAAAACTTCACTTCTTTATGCAGGTCGGATTACTGTAGCGCTGGTCGGACTGTAGCGGGTCGGACTGTAGCGCGGGTCGGACTGTAGCGGGTCGGACTTGAGACATCTTCGGTATTTTGGCCTTAACTCTTTCGTACGACCTCCGATTAAGCTGATTCAAGATGCGTTGGAAAGCTGACGAAGAGATCTACATCTTTTATGTTTTGAACTTTTTCAGATTTAAATCGTAGCATGGTTTAAATGTCTCTTCATTTTACATTCCACTCTGAGGTGTTCGACACTTTCTGACTTCTCCGAACTTGTATTGTGTATTTCGTCATTCCGGTGACTTGTACACTCCAATAATTCACTTTGTATATTCGTTAGCTTTCACGGGGCTAGATAATCATTTCCTAACTTGGATGATGACGCTTATCGTCTGCATTTCGTCTCGAGCTGTGTGTAGGAACCCATAGGCATTTTTATACGCCTACAGATACCCCCTCCAAAGTATTTCAGACTCATTCTTTTATAGAGGAGTCTGGAATGCTTTGGATAAGATAGGCCCTTTCCTCAATCTCATAGAGGGACCTATGAACTGCTTCAATTCTTGAATTCTTCATTCTTCAGTCTAGTCGGTGTTTTGTCGAATAGATAAAGTTCTTCCGGTACTGCGTTTATCGTCTGACCGTTGTCAAAATCTTGGATTGCAGTTGATACATAAGTTTCCGAATTTAGCTCGTGTCATTGAGTTAACTTTGAACTGATCATCTTCGTCAGAAATTTATATCTGAATTCGATTGAACTCCCTAAAATCATCGTTTGCCTTAGTTTGGCGAGATTGCTGATGCATTGACCGGCATCGATCTTTACTGTAACGCGTTGTGTGGCGTTGACTTTTGTCGTAACGCGTTGATCGGCGTTAACACAGTTTATACTCGTATGTTTGCTTGAGTCTACACAGTTTAAGCTCTTAAGCCATTGGAGCGTGGCGGTCTTAAATTTGGGGCTGCAGGACCAACTATTGAAGTTGTTTCGTCTGCAGATATGGATCTTATCCTTCAGTGGTTGGATGCTCAAGTCACGAGACCAACTAATAAAGCTGGTGCGTCAATGACTCGTATTTATTAAATTTTTGGCAAATTTTCAGCCATCAACGGGTTTGATTAGCCTTTACCGACTACCGTTTGAGTCGGGCTAGCATGCAGATTGTTTAAATCCGTTCTACATGTAACATTGTGCTAAAAGAGTTAACCCTTTTAGTGCTACGATATTGAATACGTAGACTTCGTCTTTCTCCTGTGAAAAGACTAAACAACAACGTGTATCAGACGTTGACTTAGGATTTTTGGAAAATCCTCAGCCCTCAACGGATTTGACGTGCTCTTACCGATTACCGTTTGAATCGGGCTTACATGTGGATTGTTTTAAGTCCGTTCCGCATGTGACGTTGTGCTAAAGGAATGAACTCCCTTAGACTTGATGCTACGATATTGAATACGTAGACTTCGCCATTATTACGAGAATAGGCTACCCGGCAACATGTGTTAGACGCTGACCTATCCCTGCTTAGGCTTCGGGATAAAAGTCCCCAGATTAAAATTCTGGTGTCTTCTTCAATCGGTGAAAGACTAAACCGGCAACACGTGTTAGGCGTTGACTTATCCCTATTTAGGATTCGGGATAAAATTCCTCGTGCGTGTGAAGCACGGATTTTGGTGTTATGAATAACAACTTGCCAAAATGTCGAATATGTGGGCTTTTGTTCTTTTTACGGTTAAGGATTAACCAGCAACGCGTGTTAGGCGCTGACTTATCCCTTCTTAGGCTTTGGGATAAAATTCCCCAGACTGGAATTCTGGTGTCTTCTTCAATCGGTGAAAGACTAAACCGGCAACGCGTCTTAGGGGTTGACTTATCCCTGCTTAGGATTCGGGATAAAATTCCCCGTGCGTGTGAAGCACGGATTTTGGTGTTATGAATATCAACCTGCCACAATGTCGAATATGTGGGCTTTTGTCCTTTTTACGGTTAAGGACTAACCAGCAACGCGTGTTAGGCGCTGACTTATCCCTTCTTAGGCTTCGGGATAAAATTCCCCAGACTGGAATTCTGGTGTCTTTTTCAATCGGTGAAAGACTAAACCGGCAGCGCGTATTAGGCGCAGACTTAGGATTTTTAGCAAACCCCCAGCCTTCAACGGGTTTGATGAGCCTTTACCGACTACCGTCTGAGTCGGGCTAGCATGCAGATTATTCTATATCCGTTCCGCATGTAACATTGTGCTAAGAGAATTAATTCTCTTAGACTTAGTGCTATGATTTTGAATACATAGACTTCACCATTTCTTATGGAAATATGGCATCCGGCAACGCGTGTTAGGTGCTGGCTCATCCCTTCTTAGGCTTCGGGATAAAATTCCCCAGACTCGTACTCTGGTGTCTTTTTCACTCGGTGAAAGACTAAACCGGCAACGCGTGTTAGGCGTAGGCTTATCTCTATTTAGGAGACGAGATAAAATTCCCCGGGCATCAAGTGCGTGGATTTGAAGTTGAGAATTGTGTCTTTTCTCAAGGTAAAGACGAACCCAAAATGGAAGAGGAAGAATTTTATATTCTATCTCCCGGCACCGAAGAGGAAGAATTTTATATTCCATCTTCAGTATAAAAGAAAACTCGAAGTGGGATCTTCACCCCCAGAATCCGGAAAGATGAAACTAGGAGTGGGATCTCCACTCCGAGAATCGAAAAGATTCAAGTAACCCTAACTTTTATAGGATTGGTTGCTTGATCCAAGAAAAGAGTTCCTCATTTATTGAGGGGAAATTCCGATTTCGACCCTAACTTTTATAGGTTTGGCTGAAAAAGGAAAAGATGGAAGTCTTTCGTTTATCGAAAGGGATAACTCAATCTTAGTCCTAACTATCTGTAGGTTTGACTAAGTGAAGTTAGAGACAATCCTAACTTTTATAGGTTTGATTGCTCAATTTGAAAGTGGACCTCTCGTTCATGAAAGGAATCGAGAGGGAAATCTGACTTTGGCCCTAACTTTTATAGGTTTGACCTGAAAGCAAAAGGAGTGGAATACAAGTAGCAGTAGAAATACTGGTTTGTACTAGCCACTCGATGGAGGATTTTGATGTTAAGTGATCAGGACTTAACAC
>BQKN01000331.1:743189-764588 GCA_022839385.1 Asparagus kiusianus
CCCCCCTCCTAATAAGAATAAATTGGTGTTTTTGAATGGATAATTGGAACACAACAAGTCACAATCGCAGATTCATCTTCTTGAGTTTGGAGCACATTAACATTCTCAATTGACCAAAAGGGTACTAGATAAAATAATTGGTAACTAAAAGAAAATTTTGGAAAATCATGAAAGCAAATTCACATTGATAAGGGGATTTACATTATCACATCTTTTCTACAATATTTCAATCTCATCAAACCTTAATTGCCCTATTGCATGACCATGCCCATTGCGGTGCTTTTATGGGCATTTATGGTGGATTGAGCCATATTTCCATCTATCAATTTGTTTAAATGCGGGTTGAATAATTCAAAATTTTGTTATGATGCAAAGATTCAACACCCATGTATGATTTCAAATTTCTTCTTGCTCTACTTACCAATGAATAAAACTTTGCAATAGAGCGGATTCATTGTTTATTCAAGAGAGCCGAAATAGTGGTTGACAGGTATATTTTATTTTCAAATTCCTCCATATTCTGTACCGATTCCTAAAACCTTATCCATTGATATGGCACGTGTACATTAGACCGCATTCATTGAATGCTTCGTCTTATCCTACGTGCCTTGTCAAAAATTAGGCCTTATTTTGTAATTTTTTTCCAAAATAAATTGGACATTTTTATTTCCTTGATAAATGTTTGTAGTACCCATTATTATCAATAAAATTTCAAGTTAATTCCTTTAAAAACATTGTTATCAAAAATAGAATTCTAGAAAGTTACTATTACAGACAGGTCAACTTCGGCTAGATATAAAATTCTTTAATTTTTGTATATTACTATTAAGTCAATATAAAATACTTCTATATAAATACATAGGTTGGGTGTTGGAGCAGCCTTCCATACTGCACAAAATTAAATGTAGCCCATCGCCCCTTCCAACCATTTCTCATTAATTTTCTTCTCTCCAAATTTAACCAACAATTCCAAGAATAATAATGCACAAAATATGCAGTCAAGGGTCAGAGAGAGTGCCAAAACAAGCGAAGTACAGGCATAAAGGCACAGAATTTTAGCTGGGTCTTCTCCTCCTCCTGCTCTTTTGGGTCTTTGGCTATTGATATATACACAAGCTCCTCAAGCCCAAAGTGTCTTGCCTATCCAATTTCTATATAAAGAGAGAAAAGGGCTTGATGGGTTTGAAGGGAGAGAACTCGGGGAGTGATGGAGTGAGTGAGAGATCAGTGGAGGAGGGTGCTGGTGCTGGTAACGGACACGAGAACTCTGAGAGCAGAGGATGTACCTCTGAGCTCTCTGTCCATTTCTTGCAGAAGGTGGGATAATTCTTTTCTAATTGCTTTTTGCATGGAATTAAGTTTGATTTTATCTTCTTCTTCTTTTTTTCTTTGGGGGTCTGGCTTTCTCTTGTGAAGTTTGGGATCTGTTGCTAAACTACAGGAATTAGAGTGTTTTCTATGATTAAAAAAAAAGTCCGTGGTTGGTGAGGAAAGTTTGGACTAGTTTTTTCATTCCTTTTCATAAACATCATCAACAACAATTGGAGGTGATTACTTCATTTTATTCATCTAGTCCTCTTTCTATAGTCCCATAGATGAAGTAGATTCTACCAAAAGCTGTTGACTTGTTTGCATAGAGAGTACAAGCTTAAATTTCCAGACTGCCCCTGTGGATGATTCAAAACACCCTGCTCGTGTGTCTGATCAAATTTCTAGTAGAAACTTTAAGTCATGGGGCAATTCAAATTATTCAATACAACATCAACAGCTGCATCTTCCTACAATTAACACCTTAATAAGTGTATCTTTTCTTGATGGGATTAGGCCAACAATTTGGACTGTCCATTAAAAAAAACATCATTCTCTCAACTACCAAACTTTAAATTTTGTGGTTGTTGGGCTATTTGAGCGCTAACCGACCGCAGAATTGAACGATTTGTTAATTCAAGTGTGGTGATTTTATGAGACTTACAAAACTTTTTCTTTTTCTTTTTTCCTTTTTTTTTTTTTTTTTTTTGAATATGCGTAGCTTATTGCTGAAGTTCTTGGGACATATTTCGTGATATTCGCGGGTTGTGCTTCTGTGGTTGTTAATATTATCAAGGGATCAGTCACATTTCCGGGCATTTGCATAGTATGGGGGTTGGTTGTTATGGTAATGGTGTATTCTGTTGGTCATATCTCTGGTGCTCACTTCAACCCTGCTGTTACCCTTGCTTTCGCCTCGTGTCGAAGATTTCCATGGAAACAGGTGAGTGATAACAAATTATAAAACATCAACGAGTTAATCCTTAGTACTTATATTATTTGATTCATTGGCCTGGATAGGCCTAGTATTCTTTTAATACGAGTCTTGTGTTAATTGCACTCATTGTATAAAGAGCACTTGATTTTTTTTTTTTTTTCTTGTAGAAATCCTACTGAATTGTCGTATTAGTTTGTGAAACATAAAGTTAACTGAACAAAAGGATTGGGATAACTTGGGCTAATTTGTATTGGTAATTGATAGTGGGAATCACCCATAATCAACTCATCAACTCCTCTGTGGATGCTGATATGTACTTTTTTTTCCCCCTTTCGGGTCTTCGGTTTATTCCTTGTTGCCATTCTCTTTAATTGTCTAAAAGGATAGTTTTCTAATATTCAAGTTTTTACATCCGTCTGAAGAATATTTCTGTCACCCACACGTGTAAATTTCTGGCTGAAAAAGAAAAACAAAATGCTGTGATGTACATGTGTATATGAAAAAAGTTAAATTAGGCAGATAATTGCTACCAAGACTCAGAATAGTATCCATTTCGTTTCTCAAGAATGGCATGAGAAAAACACTGAAATCTAATCGATCGATCAGTTTCATAAAAGTCCAGAACTACCTATATATGCACACTATTTTCATCTTAGTGCCCACAAAAGAAAAAAATCACGGATTTATATGTTCTTGTTCTTATGCAAGGAAAAACATCACGAGTGCACACAAAAATGAGGACATTTGCATATATTGTTGCCCATTTTTGATGAGGCAAAATTTTGCAGGTACCAGCATACATCATAGCTCAGGTTGTAGGATCTAGTCTCGCCAGTCTCACGCTCCGCGTGATGTTTGGAGGCGATCAGAAGCACTTCTTTGGAACGATTCCAACTGGTTCCGATGTTCAATCTCTATCCCTCGAGTTCATCATCTCCTTCTACCTCATGTTTGTGATCTCCGGTGTTGCAACAGATAACCGAGCAGTAAGCCCTTACACTAATTACTTTTAGGGTAAATTTCACAAAGGCCCCCAAAAAGTTTAACCCATATTTGATCTAACCCGAAAAAGTTTAGAAACCTCATAACCCCCAAAGTCGCACTTTTCTGAATCTATGCTCAGATAACTCCCAAACTTTTTGGGCTATATGAAAAAGTAGTTTTGGGGATTAAGTGATATTTCCAGACATCTGGGGGTTATCCCAAAATGGAATGAACTTCAGCTTAGGGGTTTTTGTGAATTTACCCTTACCAATTTTTTCGATTTCCAAATTTACCCTTACCTTTCAGCAGTCTATATATTGTTATTCAAGTATCTATTAAGAAAGGTACTTTATGTAGCGCTGTATAAAACTGAATGAGCTTATAAATTTTATTTTATGAATTACAGATTGGAGAGCTAGCAGGATTAGCTGTAGGAGCTACGGTTCTCCTAAACGTTCTTTTGGCTGGGTATTGAATTGAATCATAAAGTAAAAAAGAATTATTCATTGAACTAATTTATCTGATACCCTGACTCTGTGCATGTTTTCTTGCATGTTTCAGGCCGATATCAGGAGCATCGATGAATCCAGCAAGAACTCTAGGACCCGCAATTGTGATGAACCGATACGAAGGGATTTGGGTCTACATGGTGGGGCCCATTACTGGAACTATAGCAGGAGCATGGGCCTACAATCTCATCAGGTTCACAAATAGGCCGTTGCGTGAGATTACAAAAAGTGGGTCTTTTCTTAAGAGCTTGAGGAGTAACGGTACCAAATAAAAATGGCAGTTTGAAGACAGAAGACAATGTTCGTAAAAAAATAATAATAATATTGATGGTCGTGGCACGACATAAGAAGGATACTTAGCTTGATTTCATATATTTGTTCAGTTTTCTTTTTCTCGAAGGGTTTCGTTTTGTTGAAATGTTAATAGATTTCATTAGAAATTTGGAGGTGCTATGATTGATCTCCTACGGAACCTCTGTGAAAGCAATATCTGACGTTACTTTTATGAAAGAAACACTACTGATTAGAATTCCATTATGTTTTGCTAAAATACAAAGTTTTTGTTTTTTCTTGTGTTTGTTGCAATCTGTGTGCATGTGAACTTAGATGAAGAATTTTACAGTTTAATGACAAGAAAAGATCGTGGCATGTAGGTCTTTCTAACTCTTAAGCATCTTCATATATAGAAGATGTCAAACTTAAGGGTTTGTGATATTGTTAAAAATTGGTTGTGTCTATGCTTGGACTTGAAAGGTGACATAGGCTTGGAGGATCATATGTTGGGGATTCGAAACAATCAATCGAACCCTTACCCTTCTGAACCTTATATTGAAAGTAGGAAAGTAGGAATAATACCACAAATAAAGATCTAACCTTGCAAAAAATAGTAAAGGAGACGAACACACAGATTTAACGAGGTTCGACAACGTGCCTACGTCCTCGGGAGCCACACCACACAATCTCTTTATTAATTGAAGAAGAATTACAAGCTCTCAAACTAGGGTTTAATTTCTCTGAGATTCTCTCTTTCTGTAGTCAAAAAGCTCTCTTTTTTCGTGTTGTTTCAACCCTAAAAACGTTTAAGGTATATATAGAGTCATGGGGAAAACAGAATCCAAAACAGTTTAGGAAACTGTTTGACTACGTCGCGGTCGATCGCGGCGGTCGACCGCGCAGGTCTCGCGATCGACCGCGACGGTCGACCGCGCCAAACGACAGAAGCTCCTCAGATTCCAGAGAGTTGAACGGTCGACCACGGCGGTCGACCGAACCAAAAAGCCGAGACCAAAAATCCTACAGGGTTGGCGCGGTCGACCGCCGCGGTCGATCGCTGCGGTCGACCGCCTTCAGCTTCAGCTCCTCCTAACTCTTGTGCACGTTCGCGATCGACCGCCGCGGTCGACCGTGGATTTGTCTGCTTATTTTCTCGTCGTTTTGATTCCAGCTCTTGTCTCGACATTGGTTCTACACCTTAAACTAACAATCTCCCGATTGGAGACCAAAGTACCTATAGTGAGTTCACCCGAACTCTCCCCTTCTTCGCATGTATCTTCTCCCTCGGAAAATTCTTTTTTTAATCAACAATATCCCGGTGATCGTGCCGATCCTCGTAGTGTGGATCCGCATTCATCTTCTACTCGTGAAGACCAACTGAAGTTGCGCACAACTCTAGTTTCTCAATGGTGACTGCCTTCGTCAACATGTTCGCCGGATTTTGACTCCCCAAAATCTTCATTAAATACAACTTTCCGCCTTCAACTAGCGAGCGTATAAAATGCTATTTGACGTCGATGTGCTTCGTTCTGGCATGATATACTGGATTCTTGGCAAGATGTATAACGCTCTGGCTATCACAATAAAGAACTCCTCTCCCTTGCTTCAGATCAAACTCTTCCAAGCACCCATTCAACCAGATCATCTCCTTGCTTGCTTCAGTCACCGCGACATACTCAGCCTCGGTTGTAGACAAAGCCACAATCTTCTGCAGACGTGAGACCTAGCTCACTGCTGTCAACGCTAAGATATAAACATACCCCGTGGTGCTTCGCCTCGTATCACGATCACCGGCGAAGTCCGCATCCACGTATCCCTACAGTACCAACTCCTTCCTCCTAAAATATAATGGCTTGTTCGTTATCCTTCTCAAGTACCGCATTATCCACTTCACGGCCTCCTAATGCTGCTTTCCTGGATTACTTACAAATCTACTCATAACTTCCACTACATGGGCGATGTCCGGTCTCGTGCAAACCATCGCGTACATGAGACTCCCAATAGCCGAAGAATATGGCACCCTGCTCATATGCTCTCTATCTGCATCTGTCTTAGGCGATTGCTCCTCAGATAGCTTGAACTGACCTCTAAGGGGTGTGCTAACAACTTTAGTATTCTGCATGTTGAACCTCTGAAGTACCTTCTCAATGTATTCAGCTTGGCTCAATCTCAATGTCCCTTCAGCTTTATCCCTACTGATTCGTATCCCTAGAATCTGCTTCGCTGCACCCAGATCCTTCATTGCAAATTTCTTTGCTAGCTGATTCTTCAAACTGTTTATCTCCTCCAAACACGGTCCTGCTACCAACATGTTATCGTCATACAATAACAAAATAATAAAGCTGGACTCGAACCTTTTGAAATAATAGCAATGATCTGAATTGCATCTTCTGTAGCCATTATTCTGCATGAAGTTATCAAACTTCTTATACCACTGTCTTGGAGCCTGTTTCAAACCATATAAGCTCTTCTTGAGTTTGCACACCATCTCTTCCTTAATTTCCTTCTTCAATGAAGCCAACAGGCTGCTTTATGTAGATTTTTTCATCCAAGTCACCATGAAGAAAGGCAGTCTTCACATCTAACTGCTCAAGAAAGATATCTTCTGCAGCCGCCAAACTCAACACCACTTTGATGGTTGTGAGTTTCACAACAGGGGAAATATCTCCGTGTAGTCCACTCCTTCTCGCTGTTGAAACCTCTTTACTACTAATCTGGTATTGAATCTCTTGCTTCCATCACTCTCTTGCTTGACCCGGTAGACCCATTTGTTATGTAAGGCCTTCTTCTGTGCATGTAGCTGGGCTAACTCCCAGGTCTCATTAGTGAGTAGAAAATTCATCTCCTCTTGCATCGCATGCTCCCACTGCTGAGATTCACTCACTTGCATTGTCTCTTTATAGCTTTCCGGCTCACCGCTATCTGTCAATAATAAGTAGTCAAGAGATGAAAGATAATTAGGATTTAGTTTGGGTACCCTAGATGACCTCCTAAGCTCCACGCCCTGGGTAGTTACTTCAGCACCTGGAGCCTCCTCCGTTCCGTAGTCAGAACAAACATCATCTTCCATGTCTGGAAGTTCCTCTATATCCATGTACTCAGATCCATCTGTATCTGAAATACTGCTCCCACTGCTTTGGCTATCATTAGCATCTTCCTTGTTCTTGTACATCACATCCTCATCGAATATCACGTCCCTACTTCTGATGATCTTCCTGTTCTTCTCATCCCAGAGGCGATACCCAAACTCATCAATGCCGTATCCAATGAATGTGCACTTTTGTGACTTAGCTTCTAGCTTGTCCCTAACATGGTCACTGATATGAACATAAACCACGTAACCAAATACCCGCAAGTGTGAGAGATTTATCTTCTTACCACTTCAAACCTCTTCTGGAATCCCAAAATCTAATAGAACTGATGACCCGTGATTAATAAGGTAGGCTGCTGTATGCACTGCATCCGTCAAAATGTCTTAGGCAGACCTGCATGTAACCGCATGCTCCTGGCACGCTCTGTCAAGGTCCTGTTCATCCTCTCTGCAATGTCGTTCTGCTGCGGCGTCCCTGGAGTAGTCCTCTCTAACCGAATGCCATTCGTAGCACAGAACCTCTTGAACTCCTCCAGTTCGTATTCCCCATTATTGTCTGATCTCAGACACTTTACCTTCAGATCTGTCTCATTCTCCACTATGACCTTTCATTTCTTGAAGATTCCAAACACATCTAACTTGTGCTTCATGAAGTAGATTCACAACTTTCTTGAGTGATCGTCGATGAAGGTGACATAATATCTCAAACCGTCAAAAGAAGACACACTGGCTGGACCCCATACATCTGTATGAATCAGCTCTAGCTTCTGAGCCTTAGGTGGCCTTCCACCCTTCTGAAAACTAACCCTCTTCTGCTTCCCAAAGATACAGTCTTCACAAACCCCGACTTCCACGGCGTCGATCCCGGTTAGCTTTCCTTGTGAATGCAAAATCTTCATCCCCTTTTCGCTCATGTGCCCAAACCTGTTGTGTCACAGATCTGTACTCTCTTTGCCAGCTGCAATTGCGAGGGTGTCACTCATATGTAAGGTGAGGTAGAGAGTTCCTAGTTTGTTGCCTCGAGCAACTATCATCGTACCATTAGAGATCCTCCACGAATCCCCAGTGAATGTCGAAACATAGCCTTCTGCTCCAAGCTGTCCCACCGAAACAAGATTCCTCTTCAGCTTCGACACGTGTCTCACGTTCTTCAAAGTCCACTTAGAGCCCTTCATCTGAATCTGCACTTCACCCTTTCCAACAATTTTATAGGGCTTATTATTCCCTAGATATACTTTTCCAAAGTCTCTGCTACATAATTCTAAAATAGCTTCATGTTAGCAGTGGCGTGGAAAGAGGCTCCTGAATCGATGACCCAAGAATCCGAATCGCTGTCCATTGCAAGAATTAAGGCATCCTGCATGATATGAGCCTCCTGCTCACCCGCATTCTTCTTTGGACTTTTGCAGACTGAAGACATATGGCCCTCCTGGCCGTAGTTCCAACACTTTCCTTTGATAGGCCTAACCTTCGAGTCGACCTCTTCTTTACTGATTTTGACCAATGCCTGTTCTGGTTTCATTTCTTCTGGCTTCTGCCTCTCTACTCAAAACTTAGAGCTGAACCTGAACCTTCTGATTGGGACGATTTTCTTCTAACCTCCTCGGATAGAATCATGCTAACCACCTCACTCAGCTTCAACTTTCCTTCCCTGCCGAATTGCTGATTGCCGTCACACAACCTGCCCAACTATCTGGCAACTACGATAGTAACGATAGGGCCTGCACTTCGTCATCAAACGTGATGTCCACGGAGATAAGCTGGAACAACAATCGTGTTAAACTCGCTGAGATGCATCGTGAAGGACCGTCCTTCTGCCATCTTGAGGTTGAAAAGAGTTTTGACTAGATGCACCTTGTTTGCTGTCGATGGTTGCTCGTACATCTTCGCGAGCGCTTCCATAAGCTCCACCATCGTCTTCTCCTTCAGAATATTATGGGCTACTGATTTGGCGAGCGACAACCGGATTTGCCCTAGAGTCTTCCTATCCAGTATTTCTCAATCACCATCTGACTCCTCCTTCTTCTTTCCCTTTTCCTTGCCCATCAACAGCTGATACAAGTCCTTCTGGTACAGATAGTCCTCCGTCTGCGACTTCCAGTAGGTGAAGTCTGAACCGTCAAACTTCTCGATCTTTGATTTGTTTTCCTCTGCCATGGCTTTCATACAAATTGTTGAACGAAGCTCTGATACAAATTGTTGGGGATTCGAAACAATCAATCGAACCCTTACCCTTCCGGATCTTGTGTTGAAAGTAGGAAAGTAGAAATAATACCACAAATAAAGATCTAACCTTGCAAAAAATAGTAAAAAAGACGAACACACAGATTTAACGAGGTTCGGCAATGTGTCTACGTCCTCGGGAGCCACACCACACAATCTCTTTATTAATTGAAGAAGAATTACAAGCTCTCAAACTAGGGTTTAATCTCCCTGAGATTCTCTTTCTTTCTGCAGTCAAAAAGCTCTCTTTTTTCGTGTTGTTTCAACTCTAAAAACGTTTAAGGTATATATAGAGTCCTGGGGAAAACAGAATCCAAAACAGTTTAGAAAACTGTTTGACCACGTCGCGGTCGATCGTGGCGGTCGACCGCGCAGGTCTCGCGGTCGACCGCACCAAACGACAGAAGCTCCTCAGATTCCAGAGAGTTGAGCGGTCGACCGTGGCGGTCGACCGAACCAAAAACCCAAGACCAAAAATCCTACAGGGTTGGCGCGGTCGACCGCCTTCAGCTTCAGCTCCTCCCAACTCTTGTGCACGTTCGCGGTTGACTGCCGCGGTCGACCGTGGATCTGTCTGCTTGTTTTCTAGTCATTTTGATTCCAGCTCTTGTCTCGACTTTGGGTCTACACCTTAGACTAACATCATATTCACGTCAGTGTTGTGGAGGCTATATTCTACATTATTAATGACATTTAAGTTAAGGAGGTGAATCAAAGAGGTGAGGGAACATTTGTAGAGATGACATCTTCAATAGGAAGAGCAAGCCTTTTGTGAAAGAGGAGTATCTATGGGGCGATGAGATTCTTTAATTGGGAGAGTGCTTATATCATTTTTATTTAATCTATCAAATACATAAATAATATCAAGATTTAAAATACCTTTTCTAGATGGGTTAAGATGAGTAAACTCTTCAACACGAAAATTTTATTGGACCGTATTGGAAAATCTAAAAGCAAATAAGGTTAATAGAGCAATCCTAAATGCTATTGGAGAAACCAACGAGCTATAATTTGAACACTAAATAAGTCATTTTGTGAAGGGTCAGAGCATAATTCTATGATCAAAGTCCAAATGTTAAGAAAGTCTATCATCTTGCTCATTCTGTCTTCAATCAGCATCCACCTCATACTACAATTCAAATTAAATTCTTCGTAACTTCCATATATCAGTCCGACTAGCACCTTGATATGGTTATCATCAAGTGTATCTTCGCTCTTGCCAAAGTGTGATGAATAACATACTTGATAGTCATTGACCGCTACATGTCATCTTATAGTTGTAATAACTGTAGCAAGTACGGAAGTCAACTCCCCCCCCCCCTCTCCCCCTTAGTATATAGGGTTTTTACATAAAACTACCTTAAATATTTTCTCAAATTGTAACTTACCATCTTTATTATTTATTATTTTTTCTTTTTTTAATGTAAACCATCTTAGTTTGCTTAAATATTCTCAATGTCACATCTTTGCTACTATTCAGCTCAAAAAAATTAAAAAATACCCATTTTACCCATTTTCTTTCTCCACAACTTCTTTCTTCCCTCCTCTCTCCCTCTTTCCTTCCCCACCTCATTCCTTCCCTCTCATCTCTATCTCCTCTTCTTCCTCCACCTCCTCTACCATCTCCTCTACCTTTACAGTTTGTCCAAACCATAATTTCTTTTCTCCTCCCCAGACCCTCCACATCCTCTTTTTCCTCTTCTCTTTCCCTCTTCATCCTCCTCCACCTCCTTCATCATCTCCTCCATTTCTAGGGTTTCTCCAAACACTAAGTCATTTCCTCATCTTTTCCCCATCCACCTCCCTTTTGCTGTCAAAAAATTAAAAAAACAAATAGTATAAATCTAAAATTAGAAGTTAGAAAATAAGGCCTGAACGAGTGCAGTCGTGAATACACTATCCTAGAAGATAGATGACCCATCTATCGCCCTGGCATAGTCGATCCTCTCCCTCCTAGCGGTAAAAGCCCCTGGAAAGCGTCCGACCTCTAAACTTGGGCGTGAGTAGCAGAGCTTCTGCTCAGATAAAGATGGTTACTCGGAAAAGAAAATTAACTATAACAGAAAACTTTTGGAGAGGAACTTAGAGGAAGAAGATGAATTGAGCTTTGTTTTTTTCTCTGTGTTTTCTGAGGATGAGAGGCTGGCTTTATATAGGACTCGAAGAGTTACCTATTACGCCTAATCCACGCACTCCCCACCTCCGTTACGCCCCATCCATGTAACTTCCCGCACCTAACTCTCTGCATTCGTTACGAACAGGTCAATCGAAAGAAACGATCAAAAAATAAAAACTCGTGAAGCAAAAAGAAGTGTGCGGTGCCGCGTGGCGCGCGCCCGCGTGCGTGTGTGAATTATGCAAAGCCCACAAAACCCAAAACGCTATTCAAAGCCTAATAAAGGGTACTACAGCTGGATATTATACCCTCCGCAATACACGCATTGGACTTATTAAGAGTAAAACTTAGCCTAACCAGCTGTATCATAAGAGCATCGTCGTCATAGAGAAGGAGTAGTAGCACATGGGTGTCACTTGTCCAGCTTGTTTCTACTATATTGAACCAACATTAGGACTGCGTCTCCAAATAAGGGTTGGATTGTTGCTGTCAGTGATCTTATCTATGGGCTTAACCCCATCTCCCTCGATGAATCCAAAACCACACTCCTGGATAATCCCTTAGTCAAAGGGTCAACAAGATTCTTCTCAGACTTTACAAAGTCTAATATTACAAATTTACCTAACAGGCATTGTACAGATTTATATCTTATTTGAATATGTCTGTTGAGTTTTTTATTTACATGCACTTATGTTTTTTATTTACATGCACTTACTTTAGAAGCTCTATGCTGGATCTAGAATCAGAGTGAATAGAAATAGGAGGAGAGGGTTTAGGGACCAAAGGAAGTTTAGAGAGAAGATCTTTTAACCATTCTGTTTCTGTGCAAGTGGTATCAAGAGAAATTAATTCAGACTCCATGGTGCTCGTGACAATCACTGTTTGTTTACAGGATTTTCAGGATACAGCTACACCACCAAATAGAAATACATATCCAGATGTTGATTTTATACTGCTAAAATCTGTGACCTAATTGGCGTCATTGTACCCTTCTATAACATTAGGGTAACCAGTATAAGTCAAGCAATAGTCAACTATGCCTTTCAAGTATTTGAATACTCTTTCTAAGGCAGACCAGTGATCTTGGCTAGGGTTGCTAGTATACCGGCTCAGTCTCCCTACAACATAAGCTATATCGGGTCTGGTCCGGTTGGATATTTATAAGAGAGATCCAATGAGCTGAGAATACTTCAGCTAAGAGACAAGTTCACCTTCATTCTTCTACAAGGATATTGAAGAATCATAAGGTGTGGAAACATGTTTAGAGTTATAAAAGTTGAATTTAATCAGTATTTTTTCAATACTGTGAGAAAGACTTAAAGATATTCCTCTAGTGTCTCTAGTGATTTTTATTCCAAGTATCATATCAGCAAGACCTAAGTCTTTCATGTCAAAGTTCTTGGATAGATAATCATTAACCTTTAAGATTAATTCAAGAGTTATTCCAAAGATAAGGATATCATCAACATAGAGACAGAGGATGACATAGTCATTTTATATCACTTTAGAGTAAACACACTTGTCGTGTTCATTCACAGTGAAACCATATTCCGCAATGACTTTGTTAAATTTCTGGTGCCATTATTTAGGAGCTTGTTCAAGACCATACAAAGATTTAACAAGTTTACAGACTTTGTTTTCCTAACCCTTGGCAATGAATCCTTCAGGTTAGTGCATATAGATCTCTTCACCTAAATCATCATTTAAAAAAGCAGTCTTGACATCTATTTGATGTATGATCAGCTTATGGATAGCAGCAAAGGACAGTAATACTCGAATAGTGGAGATTCGGGCTACAGGAGAATATGTATCAAAATAATCAATGTCATTTTGCTGAGTACGTATAGCCTTTAGCTACTAATCTAGCTTTAAATTTATCATGGAACAATCAGCTCTAAGTTTCTTCTTGAATATCCACTTACAACCAACAGGTTTACAGCCTGGAGGTAAGCCGATAAGTATCCAAGTATGGTTTTCCATGATAGATTTGACCTCATTATCAATGACTTCTTTCCAGAAAGGAGATTCAGGTGAATTCATTGCTTCTTGGATGAGATTAGATCACCTTCAACAAGAAAGGTAAAGAAGTCTTCTCCAAAATCCTTTCGAATTCTACCTCGTTTTCTTCTTCAAGGTTCAATATCAAACGGCTGAGAAGAACTGGAAGATGGTAAATCAAAAGGAAGAGATGAACTAGGATTTTCAGAGATTTTGGATTTGAAAGAAAAGATGTTTTCAAAATAGACTGCATCTCTAGCTTCAATGATAGTGTTGTTGGATATGCCACTGATTTCAGAGTTAATGATTAGAAATCTGTTAACATTGCTATCTAGTGCATATCTAATAAAAACAACACTATAGTCTTAGAACCAATTTTCCTCTTCTTAGATTCGGGAATTGCTACTTTAGCCAAGCAACCCCAAACCCGGAAGAAGTTCAACCTAGGAGATCTCCCCTTCTAATATTCATAAGGACTTATCTAAGAATGTTTCTGGGGAATCCTATTGAGAATGAAGCAAGCAGAAAGAAGAGCTTCACCCCAGAGATTTTCAGATGCTCCTGAACTGAGTAACATACAGTTTACCATATCCATTAGGGTTCTGTTCTGTCGTTCAGCTATCCCGTTAAACTGTGTTGTATAGGGAGCAGTAACCTCATGAATAATATCGTGTTCTTGGTAATATTCAGTCATATCATTTGAGGTATACTCCCCCCCCCCCACGATCAGATCTTAGAATCTTGATCTTTCTACCAAGTTGGTTCTCAGATTCAGCTTTATACACCTTAAACCTATCTAAGACTTCATCTTTGGTTCTAAGAAGATAGGTGTAACAATATCTGGAGTGATCGTCTATAAATATCACAAAATATCTCCTACCCCTCGGGTGAGAACTCGGTTTGAGTCACACACATCACTATGAATTAATTCGAGAGGTTCAGAGTTTCTAGTTATAGACTTGAAAGGTTTTTAGTGTGTTTCCCTTGAACACATATCTCACACTTAGATGAGGGATCATGAGAGAATTTAGGAATAAGATTCAATTTGATCATTCTTTACAAGGTTTGGAAATTGACATGTCCTAGTCATCCATGTCAGACATCATAAGACTCAATAATTTGTGCAACATGAAACTCAAAAATTTTATTGGAACTGGATTTGTTTACATTGAGTTTGAAAAGACCATTACAAATAAAACCTTTTCCAATGAATACATTAGTTTTGGTAATCACAGATATATTTGATTCCTTGACAATCCTAAAGTCATCTCTAAGGAGAAGAGATTCACTGATCAAATTGCGACGGAGAGACGGAACATGATGGACGCCTTGCGGATTTAGAGCTTTCCCAGAGGTCATGGTGAGCTCTATACATCCACTTCTAATTATTTATTTGGTGGAGTTATCTGCTAAGCTTATGCTTCCTCCACATGATTCCTGAAAAGTTAAAAACCAAGAGCGATCATTGCAAACATGAATATTTGCTCCAGAATCCAAGTACCAGTCAATGAAAGAAGTAAGAGAATTCACAAGATAGGATCAAGAGGCTAACCTGAAGGAAGTTGGATTCTCTTCAATCATGCTAACTTTGTTGGATCCATTTCCTTTAGGAGCAGGTTTAGCTGATTCCTTCTTCCGAAAAAACAGTTGGGAGCCAGGTGGTTGGTTCTACCACAGACATAGCAGAACTTTCCATCAGACTTATGGCTGGAAGAGTTGGGATTGGATTTGGAAGAAGATTTGTTGAAGGATTGATGATTTTTCTTGAATTTCTTTCCTTTAAGTTTGAAATTCTTAGATTTAGGCTTATCCTCTACCAAGTTCACTTTAGTTTTGATTCAGACATGGTTTTAGAATTTTGCCTATGCTGGTCTGCAATACGAATAGCCTTGAGGGCTTCAGTTAAGGTTAGATATCCTTGCTTGTGCCGGAGATCTCTAGGAAATCTAGACCGGGATAGGGGAAGTTTATCAATCAGACAGGAAACTTTATAGTCATCAGTAAAGGTATTTTCTTTTGATTGGAGATGACGAAGAAAATCTTGGAATTCATGAATTTGTTAATTAATGGGTTTGTCATCAACCATCATGAACTTATTGAAGATAAAGAAGGTGAAACGCAGAATTCCGGCATCATCATAGCTATATTTTGCTTCAAAAACATTCTATAGGTCCTTAGCACTTTTGAACTCATAATAAATGTCATAGAGATTATCCGCAAGTGCACTAAGAATCTTATGACAACAATGATAGTTGATTTTTTTCTGGTTTCATAGAGCTAGAAAAGGAACTAGCGCTAGAACCAGAAGTGGAAGGAACATGTGTTGGACCCTAGAGGAGGGGTGATTAGGGTCTTAAGGCTATAATTGTGCAATAAAAATAAGGCAAGCAATACACCACAATAATGAACAACAAATATAAAGTAGATAGAGTGAGAAATCATTATCCAAGTGATGCGCGATGTGTTAACGAGGTTCGGCCCGCTGACCTACGTCCCTGCTCCCCACTCTCGAGGAGAAATCCACTACACAACCCGGTTTGGAAGCCGAAACTTCTTCTACACAACGATCTCCACAAGATCTCACAACTACACAGTTGATCACCATAAGATCACACTCCCACACAGTTGATCTTCACAAGATCAAGCTCTTAATAGTAATAATGGTGTACAAACTCTCTCTTTACAATGTCTCTATGGTAAGGAGAAAGATTACACAGAAGCTGGGATGTGAACACAGGAAAACACAGAAAACAGGTTTGAAATTTTTAGCTCTCAGTAAAAGAAGATCTCTGGTTTTTCAATGGCTTGGTACAACTGAAGAAGAAGGGGTATAGGGGGTTTAAATAGGAGAAAACAGCAGCTTAAACCCATACCCAAATCCCCCAAAACCTGGATAAACGGCGCCTGAAATCTGTACCAAAAAGGACCGTTGAGGTGAGCGGCGGTCGACCATACAATTCTCGCGGTCGACCGCGAGTTACTTTCGAAACTCAAAATTTTCCAGAGAGTTCTGCGGTCGACCGTGGCGGTCGACCGTGGAAAAATTTGAGCTGACGGTCGACCGTGGCGTCAACCATGAAAGTCTCTGCTGCCCACTCAGAAAAGAACACAGGCGCGGTCGACCGTGGCGGTCGACCGCACACTGATACATATGAAAATATTGTTTTTGACTCTCTTAAAAGATATGTAAAATATTTAATTGACTTCCAAAAATTATGAAACTTTGTAAAATGTTTTTAACACTAAAAACAAATTATTTGGAAAATGAATTTTGCGAATAAGTCCTCATACTTGTGAAAATTAATATTTTGTGAAAACGCTCAAAACTATAAGTATGAAAACGTGTGTGTGATATCCCAATAGCTTCAAATAAAATCTAAACTACTTGCCTACATTCTAACACTAGAGAGAAAATAAAAACTAGCTAATATCCTCACATAGAATACAATTCCTTGAGTCTTGATATAGCTTGAGTTTGATGAAGCTTCTTATAGCATTTGGTGTTCTTGAATAAATGTTGCTTCATCACTATGCCTCCTCCTCCTTTGGATATCATCGTTGTAGCGCATATTCCATCCAATCCTCTATGTATGACAATAACATGCTTGATATATATATATATATATATATATATATATATATATATATATATATATATATATTATCACTCAACAAGCAATTAGTACCGATAATGGTGGTTGTAAAATATCATCAAAACATAAGGGCTAACAACATGTTGTTCAGGATCAGGAGTCAAACGTTGAGAACCGCTAGTTGAAGACTCGGAAATGTCTATAGCAGATAAGAGACCTAATGTGGTAAGCTAGTATCGCATCTGATTAGCCCATCGTTTATAATTAACACCGGTAAACTTTTCAGGTTTGACACTTTTGGAATGATCAGGGTTAGCCATAAGTTCAAATTGAGTTTACTAGTCTAGGTATTTGGTATCTGAACGGGTAAATATTTTTGTCAATACCACTCAACTAGTAACTTAGAGGATTATGACTTAGGATATGAACTAAAAAAAATATGCACTAGAAATAAAATTTCAGAGCTAATTTGCACTAGATTTAAAAAATTGGCAGAAGATAATGATTGTAAAAAATAAATTTTTTTATTTTTTTAATGAACAGTAACTTTTTTATGCAATAAATAAATTAGTAAAATATAATTAACAGTAAACAATATAATTCATGAATAGTAAAGTGTTTTAACAAAAAATTAATAAAGTAATTAATTAAATTCGGGTGAATAGTAAATCCAATGAACAGTAATTTTTTTAACAGAAAATAATAAATCAATTAATTAAAATATTAATTTCAGATTCTATATTAACAATAGGAAATTAATCTATCTTCTAGATTGCTGTCAAAAAATTAAAAAAACAAATAGTATAAATCTGAAATTAGAGGTTAGAAAATCAGGCCTGAACAGGTGTAGTCGTGAATACACTGCCCTAGAAGATAGAGGACCCGCATATCGCCCTGGCGCAGTCGATCCTCTCCCCCTAGCAGTAAAAGCCCTCGAAAAACGGCCGGCCTCTGAACTCGGGCGTGAGTAGCAGAGCTTCTGCTCAGATGAAGATGGTTGCCCAGAATAAAAAATTAACTGTAACAGAAAACTTTTAGAGAGGAACTTAGAGGAAGAAGATGAATTGAGCTCTGTTGTTTTCTCTGTGTTTTCTGAGGACGAGAGGCAGGCTTTATATAGGGCTCGAAGAGTTGCCCATTACGCCCAATCCGCGCACTCCCCGCGTCTGTTACACCCCATCCGCGTAACTCACCGCGCCTTACTCTCTGCATCCGTTACGAACGCGTCAATCGGAACAAACGGTCAAAAAATAAAAACCCGTGAAGCAAAAAGAAGTGTGCGGTGCGACGTCGCGGTGTCGCATGCGTGCGCACGTGCGTGTATGTGTGAGTCATGCAAAGCCCACAAAACTAGGGGTGTGCAACGGTCGGTTCAGTTCGGTTTTTACCAAATTTAAATAACCGAACCGAACCGCCTATAATTCAAAACCGAACCGAACTGTTGCAAGTCAGTTCGGTGCGGTTCGGTTCGGTTTGTTTGGTTCTAACTTCATCAAACTTCTTATCAAACAACAAACTGTGTTAAAGAAAAAAAAGATATCAATAAAGTAGGAGATTATGAAGCATTAAACACTGATATAATGATATTATTTTTAACCCATAATGATTCAGAAAATGAGTTTAGGGTTTGAGTCTTTGACTCTTTGGGGATGGGTCGGGTAGGGTTTGAGATCAGAATGGGTAGTATTACACTATATTCGGTCGGTTCGGGTCGGTTCAAGTTGAAAAGTTTTCAAACCGATCCGAACCGCCCTACTCATAAAACCGATTTTTCCAGGTCGGTACGGGTCGGTTCGGTCGGTTTTTTCGGTTTGGACCGAACCATGCTTAGCCCTGCACAAAACCCAAAATACTATTCAATGCCAAATAAAATGTAAACTAATATAAACCTATTGGACTTCCTTCCATTTTCCGATGTGGGACTATTCACAAAGGCGAACTTGTCTTTTCATGAACCAAAAGTCCAACACCTTTCTCTCTCTCTCGTCCTCCATTCTTACCTTCCTTACCTCCTTCCTCTCCTCCTCATTCCCTTCCTCATCTCTCTCCACTCTCGCTGCCGACCTCCTTCCCTCCTCCTCTCTGATCATTGGCCCCGCCGACTTCTCTCCCCCTCTTCCCTTCCTTTCCTTCTCCTCTCCATTTTCTCTTAGGTTAGACTGAGTGATTGATAATTTTGTATTTTCCCTAAAAAGTGTGATAATGGGAACATGTAAACAAAATAATATGTTTACATAAAATAAATAAATAAAGGCAGTAAGTTGTAATTGGATAAAAGTTAAGGAGGCTTTCATGTAAAAACCTTAATATATAAGTCATCTCTAAAAACCTAGATACAACGTCTTGCATTATGCTCATGCTAGATCTTCTAAGTAAAAGTCTTTCAACTGAGCTTGTTCTCTTTTAAACTGACTCGAACATTAGAGAGTCTTTGGCTGGGGTCAAGTTATGATTCCTTTAATATGCTTGTCTAAGAATGTAGAAAGTCTAATCATCATAAATCAGTTGAATACTCTTCAAGAGTCTTTGGTTTGGATAGCTTGTTAGGTACCCTCTTTATACAGCGCCACCCGTATTTCTCCATTTCAGAATTGTAGTTTATTTGATGTTTCCGCTGCAATTATGCTATTAGGCTACATGTCTACGTTTTTTTGGAAGACTTTACCTAGCTGCCAATTTGTCATGTACACCATCCATCTCATTATAGAAGAAAAATGCTAATAAATGAGCGACATTTTTTGTACTACAAGTGGAAACTGGGTCGTGAGGAACTCCACAGGTGACTCTTTCGAGTGCACTTGTGTCTGACAACTGTAATCAAAAAATAAGGATTCCTCAATAGAATTTTTCGTGTTTTAAATTCTTTATGTTCAATTTCTCCATAATGGGATTTATGTTATAGATTCTCCTTGTTCAAACCGAGAAATAATCTGAACTAGGTAAGCTATCTATGTACCATGGCTCCTTATCTTTGTCATGTATTTCTTTTTCTTGGTAGAAGAAATCTTGTAAAGAACTTCATTTGTCGTGCCAAGGATTATAGTATTTGTACTGTACATGATACCTTTGGCACAATTAAACAGGAATAGTATCATGTATGCAGTTTGACGTTGTTTCTTCCACGGAGATGGCAAGTTCCAAAAATACTAGCAATGTCGATTTGCCGATGTTATAGGAAGATTATCATTCTACTTCCAACTGGCCCGAAATAAGAAAGAAAGAAAAATTCGGAGCTGGTTAGTTAACTCAACTTATATCCCAAAACGACTATAACAAGGGGATTTTCCAACCCTAGTGTTTGTTTATACAAAGGGGAGTAATGATAGGATTCCTTGCCTCATTATTCAGGGTAATCTTCTCTTTTTGTCCCACCATCTGAGAACTGTACTACATTAATTCTCACTGTTGATAATGTTGCTAATTTTCTGAATTTGGCAGAAATTATGGTTTTTACATGCGGACTGCTTGAACATAAAAATGTTACCTTAAAAGATTTTAAACTGCGGAAACTTTCATACCTACAATTTGCTTCCAATCCTTTTCAAATGTAGGTTTAGTGCCGTCTTGTATAGCTGGTGCATTACCATGTTTCTGTTATCGGTCATACTCTGTATCCTGATCATTTCTTTGCTTTCTTCTTTATTTGCAGGGCTTACAGAGCCTATCGACATGTAAGTTGCGCATTTCTTGTTCATTTACTTTGATCTATTTTAGTTTTATTTGATGATCAATAGTTTTCACAGAATTCTGAGTTGCAAACCAATTGGAATTATGCAGATACAGTGAGTGGATAGACGAGTGCGAGTGGGTGAACAACCTGGAAGACGATGCTGCCTAACCGAACAGTCTTTTCAAGATGGAGAATGCTTAAAACTGTGACTAGCTAGTTTCGTATGCTATTTGCGCTCTACTAAATGCAACATACGTATGCATGCTGTGAAAACTAGGGTTGTGAGTAGTAACATATTTCCGAATGCTAGAATATAATAAATGTACCAGGGTGATTTTGCTTCTATGTTATCATGTGAAGTATACGTTCTCCCCATTTTGTCCATCTGCTTAATTAGAGATCCACTTGATCCTCTACTTGTGGGGTGATATGTTTATGAAAACACTGAAGATGAGGCCTTCAGGTGAGGAGCTATTTAAGTCTTTTATACGCTGCAACATAGGGTTTAATCTACTGGAACAGTCAGAAGGGTTTATAATTAGGGTTAATCGCACATAAGACCCCTACAGTATCGCAACCTGAAACTGATTACCATGTAGTTTGATTTTAGTAGATAAGACCCCCCTTGAGCGAAAACTCTCTTTTCCTCTTTGTAAAGCCTTTTTTTTCCTTTTTCTTTCTTTTTTTTTTTTTTTTT
>BQKN01000331.1:768457-785865 GCA_022839385.1 Asparagus kiusianus
ATATATATATACATACACACACACACATATGTATATACATATGTATATACATATATACATACATATACATATGTATACATACATATATATATACATATACATATAGATATATATGCATATACATATATATGTATATACATATATATATATGTACACACACACACACATGAGCTTCGAAGCGTTTACCCCTTCAAAAAGTTTCAAAGCGAGTTTTAAAAATGCTTTTTCAAAGATTGCTCCTACCACAAATAACTAAAGGGGCACATCATCCCCCTCTTTTACACTTTCAATTGCACTTAAACACCCCTCAACTCATTTAGTAGAACTCAGCACCCCCAAATTGCAATTTTTAGAAAGATAAATTGCAAGCAACACACCTCTTTCTCATAAATTGAGGGGATCTAAGTGATCGTTATGAGTTGAGGGATGTTTACTGCTATTGAAGGTATAAACATAGTGGTTACATTTACCCAATCCTAAAAGAGGACGAATGAAGAAACTTTTAGCACTTTGTCTTTACAAAATGATCATAATTCTTTAATGGGTATTATCTGTGCTTTTGAATAAGGGTTTTCAAGAACTTGTACAGTATGTTCACTTGTATAGTAATTTTAGACAAGACATCATTCTGCACAAAGTATCAAGAAATGTCACTTCTCGAAAGTAAAAAACGCACATTCGGTAGAGTAAGATCAGCATGTTATATGTTAGGCCTCAAGATATGCTTCGCCGATAAAGGGTGTGGTAATTGATTGAAAATTTTGATCTCTCTTCCAGGATCGCTTCATCTTCTTCAACAACCGTCGCTCTGCGGTTGTGGGGTGTGAACTCTGACCTAAATATTAAAAAAAAAAAAAAAACCAACCACCAGATCCCTTGCTAAAACCCTAAAACTAAATCCACACACAATTATTTTGGCCCCAGAGAAAAGAGATTTGCCACTATTTTGAGGGTCCAATAGGCTGCTTAAAAGTTAAAACCCTAAAATTGAAGTGAATTACATATATGGGTCTTCAAGTTATGTCCACATGAATCCCCAAATTAGCCACTTGATTCCAAGTATCATAACCAATCAAGTCAAACCCACAGGCCCAAGGGATAATGGGAAAAAGAAAGGAATTTGCATATAAATTTCTATATTATTAGAGCCCAAAGTCTGATGAGAACAATTTATTGACAGTTCACGGAGACAATTGAAATTTTGAAGGTTAATTTCCAAACAAAATTACCTTGAGAGCGCCTACGGAGGAAAAAGAGTCGCCTCTCTCCTTGTTGCCTCAAGTTATGTCAATGACTTCGAAACGCACTAGAACTTTATGGGGTAGAAACTCACATAAACCCCCAATTGTTTGGCCCATTTTGAGACAACACCATAAATAAACCACCAAATGCGTCAGCCGAGCGTAAGCGTTTGGGGGTGTTGCCTGACATTTACCCAAATTTATTCCTTGCTAGGAAAGAGAGGAGAATTTTGGGGTGTTTTCTTTTTCTTTTTCCTTTTTATTTTGGGAAAATTATGTCAAGGCCCTAAAAATAAAATCTTGATGTGCTGCAGCCTCTTCACTTTTTCACACGTGGTTCAGCCCCAAGAAATGTCACATCATATGTTGGAGCCTATTTTAATGTAATTATCATGCCAACTAAGCACAAAGAGAGAGAAACAAACATAAAAGTCCAAAATACTCTCATTTTCTCCTCCCTCTTCGTTCTATCCAGATCTATCATGTTAGGTCCAATTTGATTCATGTTAAGTCTAATTTTATTCTTTTTAAGCCTAATTTAAATCATGTTAAGTCTAATTCAACTTGTTTTAGGTCTAAAAATAAGTTGAATTAGAGTGAACATGAATCATGTTAAGTCTAATTTAATATGTTTTAAGTCCAATTTCATTCATATTAAGTTCAGTTTGATTCATGTTAAGTCTAATTTATTTCCTTCTAAGTCTAATTTAAATCATGTTATGTCTAATTTAAGTCTAAAAATAAGTTAAATTAGACTTAACATGAATCATGTTACGTCTATTTCAACTTATTTTAAGTCTAATTTCATGTTAAGTCTAATTTTACTTAATGTTAAGGCCAATTTGATTCTTATTAAATGTAATTTAATTCTTTTTAAGTCTAATTTCATGTTAAGTCCAGCTTGATTCGTGTTAAATCTAATTTCAGTTCATGTTAAGTCTAGTAACAGTTCATGTTAAGTCTAATTTCATGTTAAGTCCAACTTGATTCGTGTTAAGTCTAAATTCAGTTCATGTTAACTCTAATAACAGTTCATGTTAGGTCTAATTTCATGTTAAGTCCAACTTGGTTCGTGTTAAGTCTAATTTCAGTTCATGTTAAGTCTAATTTCAGTTCAGTTAAGTCTAATTTTATGTTAAGTCCAACTTAATTCGTGTTAAGTCTAAATTAGTTCATGTTAAGTCTAATAACAATTCATGTTAGGTCTAATTTCTTATTAAGTCCAATTTGATTCGTGTTAAGTCTAAATTCAGTTCATGTTAAGTCTAATAACAGTTCATGTTAGGTCTAATTTCAATCATGTTAAATTCTTTTTAAGTTTAATTTAAATCATGTTAAGTCTAATTCAACTTTTTTAAGTCTAATTTCATGTTAAATCCAATTAAATTAGACTTAAAACAAGTTGAATTAGACATAACATGATTTAAATTAGATTTAAAAGGAATTAAATTAGACTTAACTTGAATCAAATTGGACTAAATATGAAATTAGACTTAAAACAAGTTGAATTAAACTTAACACGGATTAAATTAGACTTGAAGCAAGTTGAATTAGACATAACATGATTTAAATTAGACTTAAAATGAATTAAATTAGACTTAACATGAATTAAATTGAGCTTAACATGAAATTAGACTTTCATGTTAAGTCTAATTCAACTTGCTTTTAGACTTAACATGAAAGAATAGAGGAGATAATGGCATTTTAGGGTTTTTATTTTTTATTCTCTCTATGCTTAGTTGGTAGGTAATAATTGCTAAAGAATGGCTGCAGAACATAGATCTTCAATTTAAGGGCTGAACCACATGAGAAAAAGTCAAAGATGCTGCAACACATCAAGATTTTGCTTTTGGGGCATTGACACAATTTTTCCTTTTTTTTAAGAGAAAGAATCATTTTTTAAGACTAATTGAGTCATTGGTATTTATATATCTCAATGTGTTCTTGTTTTTGTAGTTATACATCCGTGTTATCTCCGAGCTAACGAGATCAAATAATCGCTTTATAAGTACAGGCAACAAATATTCCTCCTGTTGTAACTTTAGTTTTTCCCTTTTCTCATTTTCTACTACTTCCTTCCAACATTAACCACAACATTAATTTCAAAAACATTAAAAATAATAATAAAACCAAAGTTGGGAGAAATATTTAACACACGCCACACATTTGAAGTCAAGTCTCAGCGAGAAGCATAGAAGGACTGAGTAACAGGGAGATGTAAATAAATTCTCACCTTATAAACTGAAGTAAAATTTATGGTTAATTTCACAAAAAAAACCTAAACTTTGGGTGGTGTTGCGCACAACTCCCACAAGCTTTGTTTATCCCACATAACTCATGTGAGATCTCACCTAACACCCTACCCGTAATTTGCAAATAACTAAAATATCCGGGTAAAAAAATTTCAAACTTTATCACATGTCATTTATAGGCAGCATACTTCTCCTAAAGTTTTGAGTTTTTTTCCTCCCAAAAAATTTTAATTATTTACAAATTACAAGCAAAGGGTAATGTGAGATAGGATAAAGTTCGGGGGGAGGGGGAGGGGTTATGAGACACCCCATAATCCAGGGGGGTTATGTGCGATAAAGTCATGGGGTTATGAGCAACACCCCCCAGAGTAGTTCGAGGGGTTTTGTCAAATTAACCCCAAAAAGTTATATGTTATTACAGATAATTAAGGGAGATCAATGGTCTAATATATCACATGGAAATCACATGGTAAACCTTTTGATAATATGCAAGAAGTTAATTTCACAGTACGAAATGATCAATCTCATTACTCTTTCATAAAGTAAGATTTATGAACCAATTTTCCATTCCAGTCCAACATAACTATGGAGCAAGTATTAATCTTCAGAAGGGCAAACTGAATTTATTATTATGTTAGTTACATAACACCAAGGACACCCAAATCAGTTCTTCATACTCAAATACAGTGAATACAAGATGTACAAAGGAGAGAAGTTTGGAGATTGTACAATATCTGTCATTTGAAATCATCCAATATATGCAACGGAGAGAGGGTTCAGTTTAAAAGAGAAGACACATCCCGATACCTCAAAATGATGGGAAACAAACAGTATCAGTATAGGATTGAAATCATCATCATCATCAGCAGCAGCAGCAGATCCCATTATGAGGCAAGTACGTGTTCTTTAACTGCAGCAGCCCCCCGCTTGTGAAGAGGAGCCATCTCTTCCGCCAGATGGCCCTGGGATCCCTCCATATCCAACTTTAATGCCGTAAGACTGTTAAGGATATGTACACGAAAACTCAACATGAGCAGCAGGTATAAACAATATAAATATTTAGATGAACTCAATCACAAACAAGTTTATACATGAGCAGCAGGTATAAACAATATAGATATTTAGATGAACTCAATCACAAACAAGTTTATGTTACCGTCACCAAGGAACAGTATTTCTATCAAGCATGAATGGTTGTTTAAGTCATTGAGTAAACCCAAATGTTTTCCATGCAAGATCAACTCATATTGTCTTCTAAATGCCAAAGTTCAAGAACAAAGAGACACATCCTAAAATAAACAGAAGAAAATAGCGTAGCGCTTGGATATCATTTGTTCAAAGTCCCAGATAAAAAGGCATGCATATTCATTGCATATCAGCACCTATTAATCAAAATACATGTTGAAAATTGAAATCTCAAAAATTCTAGTATAGAATGTACAAAAACAAAAAGTATACGCAAAAAGGATAGAGTTCACAATACTACCTCAACCTAATGAAACATATAACTGCCATGACCAATGCATAGTTGCGTGATTCCCTGAACCCCCCTCGAACTGTCGAACAGTTCATACGAACCGATTCCCTCCGATACACGAATTGGTTCCCCAAACTTAGCTTACCCCTTACTAAATATGAGGAGACCAAGTTGATTTACTAGTCTGTTTTCATGCACATGCGCTTGGATTTTTTTATACATTTCGATAATATTATTGAAAGTATTCTTTCAGTTAGTGAAAGTTACCCAAATTTAATAACTAATTTCTAGATCACTATTTCTTTAGCTGATGTTACTAAAATGATTTTGTCTCGGCCTATTAGTAGCTCTTTAGCTGAAAGAAATTGGAGTACTTATTCCTACACTTAAAGTGTGAAAAGGAATGAATTGAATAGTGAAAGGGCGGATAAGTTAGTATTCATTCATTCAAACCTTCCCCTCCTGTCACGATTTTGTGATAATTACAACGCTGATCCATATAAAGGATGGGATATGGATCCCAATAATGATAACTTAGAGGACTCTTCAAGTAAGTTGGAGGAGCTTAGATGGAATTGTTTGAACTCGGAATTAGCATAAGATGCACTTGATGTTAAGGGGAAATAGTTACAAAATAGAAAAAAAAATTATTAAGAGATTGTCCAATATTTAATATTTTAAGTTTTATGTATTCATAAATTATAAAAATAAAGTATTAAAGTATTGTGTATGGAAAAAATATTAAAATGCATAATTAGTTTTCTAGTTTCTGATTTCCTACTATACGCTTTGAAAAATGATAAGCGTACTTAGAAAAATTACATCGTATCCTATATCGAACTTGCATATCGAAGCAAGCTACCCCTTTGTCGAATCCAAAATTTCAAAGTCTCCAATTGCGTATGCGAATTCGTACGATGACCCGCTATGTACAGCGGACCATGTAACTATGTTTTGAAAGTTATTGGGGGTTTACAGCAAAATGCTGAAGTTCATGGGGGTTTAGTGTTTTACTCAAGACTCAATATAAACCTATGCAGCAGTATGAACTATTAGGAAGACCTTTATCCTAAATTAAACTCCATTTCGTCCTCAAGATAATCATATTACTTGCAGATGCTAATGCTCCGGGAATCTCCTATGAAGTAAGTTTAATGACAAGACATCTTGACACAATACAATATGCTGCTGTTATAATTTATTTCGATCTGATGGGATTCAGTTACTGTTCCTAACATAGCATAAGGAAAGAAACCTTCAAAATAAACACCATAAGGAAACCTAAAACACACAATACTTGACTTCAATGTGTGTCCACACGTGTCAAAAAGCACACTGATGCCTATACAAGGAAAAAGATCCATCAAAACAAACTCCACAAAAAGCAAAGGAAATAAGTCAAATAACTAACCTCATTGGATACATCAAACACCCCATCCTGGATTTTCTTGTAGATCATTGATGCTGTGCTAATAAATGCCTGAATTGATTTTGGAAGTCAAAAATATTAAAAGGAGAATGACAGCCTAAATGATCTTCCTTGCATAGAAAATTACAAGATTTACTTACCTCCTCAACATTTTGTGCAGTCTTTGCAGAGGCTTCCATAAAGATCAAACCATGCTCTTTAGCAAACTGCTCTCCTTCTTCCGTGCTGACAGCTCTCCTGTGAGCTAGGTCACACTTGTTTCCTATCAGCATGATTGTCATATTAGCATTCGCGTGCTGCCTCGCATCTTCCAGCCAGCTTGCTAGATGATTAAATGTTTCTCTCCTGAGTTTAAATAGAAAAGTAAGCTGGCAGAGTTTAATAACACAGTTAAAAATAAGAATTCCAAACTGGAAAGCAGTGTGGAAAAGTTTGAATGATTGCCCATTAAAGAAACAGAAAAAACCTAGTAATATCATAGACCAGGAGGGCCCCAGCAGCACCTCTGTAGTAGGATCTTGTAATAGATCGGAAAGATTCTTGCCCTGCCTGAATCATTAAATAAAAATTAAGAGATTAATTTGTAAAAATAGGAACCAACAAAAGCTCCTCTGTGGTTTAGAATAATATTCATGAAACAGGAACAGCATGGTGATTTAGTCATGTTTTACTTCTCCTGTGAGTCGAATATACAGTTACTACATGTTTTGCCAGAGTTCCTAATACCATCAGCCGCTTATGGAATGATCCTTACCAATTCACAGTTCCCAAAGCTTAAATGATTCATACACAAACCCATCTTCTAATAACCTCACATCTGACACTGATCTTCACTCCTAAAAGCAGGAACCAACAAAACCCCTCGGTGGTTTAAGATATGCATAAACCTTACCAACCACACCTTCTGCTCAAAGAAAATGCAGATCAAAAATGCACCCATGCACACAAATGATTTCAACAAATCCAAGACACGATGATTTCTCTCAAAAACATGTTTATCTTGATTAAGAGTCAATGAGAACTCTTTCCATACAGCAAATAAAACCATATTGACTGTTGCTGCCCCTAAATGAAACCCCTGTAGTCCTACTGTTGCTGCCCCTGAATGAATTTTTTTCAACTCTTTTAACCAAAGGAGGTCTATTTGTCAAAAACACAATTTCTCTTTCTCTAAGGATAAAAGAGTAAAGAGGATTTAACCATAGGGTCTACTGCAAAATTAGAACTACAGGTGTCTATCCACAATAACCCTAAACAAAATTTTGACTGGCTGAAACATAATGTCTGCATCCATATTGACCAGATTCCTTGCTGATGAAACTATAGACTGCAGAATGGTTTGTCATATCCTAGCAGACCAAGTTGACACTAGAAAATCTAACTGACTGGTTTTTTCTCATATAGTTTCATAAAACTAAGGAGCAACTATCTAAAGCTCTCTTTGCCTAACAACGATTCTTGAAGGGGGTAATTATGTTATAGGAAACAGTATCCATTTAGGTCCTTCCCTATTTGATGGCAAACCCAACTGCAGAGCTTAAACTTCATGACCAGGTGGCTATCTTCTACCCAGGATATAGATGTCATAAGACGGCAACTATCTAAAGCTAAGGAGCAACTATCTGAAGCTCTCTTTGCCTAACAACGATTCTAAAAGAGGGTAATTATGTTATGAGGAACTGTATCCATTTAGGTTCTTCCCTATTGGATGGCAAACCCAACTGCAGAGCTTAAAATTCATGACCAGGATGGCTATCTTCTACCGAGGATATAGATGTCATAAGACGGCAACTATTTAAAGCTCTTTGCCTAACAATGATTCTAGAAGAGGGTAATTATGTTATAGGGAACTGTATCCATTTAGGTTCTTTCCTGTTCAATGGCAAACCCAACTGCAGAGCTTAACCTTCATGACCGGGGTGGCCATCTTCTACCAAGGATATAGAGGTCATAAGACTGCCCCTTCCTTGCCTGTAACGAACCTATAGAAGTTTTAACATGCCATTCACAGTTGATTGTAGCTGTTAGCCAATCCATTCATGGAGTTTTTTTTCAATTTTTTCCCTTTTTTTTTTGGTTGATGTTGCTCTGCAACTTTTCAATACCCTTCGCAAAGAAAGGCTTGAATCACAGTGATATATTTTCATTTCACCATGAGAACCTTCTTGTTTTGAAGGAACTTTCTTAAAGAATGGACTCCAATACCTCCGGGATTGACCAAAAAGTAATTGTTCATGGAATTCTATGCTAGTCAACGTTAATAAATTAAGTTTCTAATTGCAATACATATATTGTGAAATCTATCTTGAGAAATACAAAGAAGTAAAAGAAATACCAGTGTACAATAACCCCCAAAAAATCAAGAACATGTAAACCACGGCATAAGCATGTGCTGATGATTAACCAATATATTTTATGACACATTACTTGGTAGGAAAAAAGGAACCTTGCGACAGTAGAAAATTTCAACAGCGAGGATAAGTGATACAATTAAGAAGATGGGTAATATAAAACAAACCGTATCCCATATCTGCAACTTTATGGGCTTATTGTCAATTGTTATCATCCTAGCCCCGAACTCAACACCAATTGTAAGGTCATGCACAGGTTGGAACCTTTTATCAGTGAACTGCAGAAGAAGACATGACTTCCCAACCCCTGGAAAGAAGAGAAAACATTAGTAACCAGGATATCAACAAACTAAAATTTACTTACAAGACATCAATAAAACTAAGCTCTCAAGAAAGCTAATCCACATGAGAGGTAACTCAGTAAAGGCAAATCATTACCACTTCCACTTGATGAAGTTCTGACATTACCACTTCCACTTGATGAAGTTGTGAGACTACTACGTTAACCCCAAAAATTGCTAACGATTAGCTCCAAGGAAGATTTCCAATTAAAAGTATCTTCTATATAAGATGGAAAATTTAATGCTACTGCTTGTGCAACATGGACAGTGGGGTCATGGGAAACTCGAGTTGTCCACGATAAGCGCACAATGACCACACCACGATGGAATTGTCAAGTCATGCCCAAAGAACAATTCCATTTAGTAGCTATTTGTTTCCTCTAAAACAGGATCGAAAGCTTAGAGTCATAAACATGTACCCTGATGTTGATTTTTATGGACTTCACTTTACATTGCCTGCTTCAAATGAAAAGAAGGCCTTGATATCACCTATGATTTGTTTATTGCCTTTGGAAAAATAGAAACTGTTTGACTCTTGTGTAGGGAATTGCTCACAGTAACCCAAAACAAAAAAGAAAAAAAATACAAATAAATTTAAATGGAATCGTCGAGAGCAGGTTCATATGATGACAACTGTCTTTCCCTCTCCCCTTGCATGTCTATTTCATCCTAAACAAACCCGACATATTTTCATGAATCAAAGACTCCTTATAGCAATTCAAAGATAACAGAGCTTGTTGTTACTTTTGTTACATATTAGAGGTTGAAACCAATTTACTTAATCCAAATGGCCTCATATTTGGGTTCCAATTCAAGGATCAGTGCAATTAAGCAATTAGTGGAGCATTTAACCCATAAGCACCATCCTAATGTCAAGTTCATAGCATGCTCCTAGTTAAGCATCTTTAGATAAGAGAAACAAAGAATACTCCGGAAACCAGCCAGCAAGTAGCAAACCAACCATATTGATTATAAATGTCAACTCATTAAATTAGGGAGCTCCTCCTTCTCAAGGATGCCCTGGGCTTGGAAAAACTAGTGATCATGACACTTGGGGCTTATTGTTTGTGCCAACATATGAATATCTTCCTCATACAAATCTACGCTTTCCATGCAGCAGACTTGAAGTTAATTTTAGAATTCAAAGTTCAAACCTGAATGAGCTAAAATTTTATAAGTAATAACATAGGCCTTGCTATGAGCAACGGTTTTAGGGACAACAGCAGATCACATGGCAATAGCATCAAGCAGATTGAGAAGGGGAACGTACAACTTAGCAAAGCAATAAAGAAAATGAAGAAATAAGCGTAAGGAGCAAACACGCATGGCGTTTAAGAAGAGGAATTAGGCTCTGTCAAGTTTATGCTACTATAGTTCAAACCTTTCTCAAGGTGCATAAAGGGTTAATCTCAGGTATGTATGCCCAGTTTCCTGTGTGTGCAAAGTTGACAAGATATCCCACACAGTCCAATTTACGCCTCAAAATTGAAGATTCGTCCAATATTCCATATAAGTTGATTGAAGCCTCTGGTAATTTGGATGATCCAATATGAAATGGGTCTATCGATAGTTTCCTCCCATGACATGGAAATATAATCGGGAATATTCTAGCCGACTAAATGGCTCATAGATGCTGAATCCCACCTTGATGTAATTACACGACGACAACGACAACAAGAAGAACAACAAAGCCTTTAATCTCAAATTTTTGTGATCGGCTACATGAATCCTATTCTTCCATTCATTTCTTATGGGCAAACCCCTCCGTTGGGTGAAATATTATCATAGGCTCCTACTTAGTTGCTCCCAACAGAGCATTGATCACATCCTAACTGGTGCATCTAGTGACCTTGATGCAATTATCTTGTTAAATTGAAGGAATTACAAAAGTGTGAGGCTAAATGGGGGAGTCTAAAGACCCATTGCGGCCATCCCAACAATGGAAGGGCAGGAGATTGCCATGAAACAAACTCAAACAGACAATTCGATCACCAAGTGAAACCATAAATTTTGAGCTTTTTCCAGGAAAATATGTTAGCTTCCTGCCTCCTCGGATTAAAAGTCATGTATCCTTCTCCTCGTTAACTGCAAATGAAATTCAACGCAAATTCCCTAACATCAAGATGAACATGAATTTACCCTAAAACCCAAAATCTAATAACGTGAAGGGAAACGGAAACAAAACAAACAAACCCTAGAACCAAATTTTCTTTTTTTGTGATCAAATCAGAGAGAGAGAGAGAGAGATACCGGTGTCTCCGATGATGATGTACTTGAAGAGATAGGCGTACGACATCTTCCCTTCAAAACCCTAATCAGATCAGATCGTGAAGAAGAAACGAACGCTGTCGACAGTTTGTTTTTTGAGAGAGAGAAAAGAAAGGGAAGTAGGATTTTATATTGGCCTCTGTTTTTTACCTTGTCGTCCGGCTACAATCATCCACGTCAGCTCCATGTTGATAACCGGGGCGGGGGTGGACCCGTGACGTGGAGCACGCGGGCCCGCTTGTCAAGTCTATCTATTGCTTGGTCACCATCTTGGGGCCCACAAAGGTTACTCTTCCTAGCTGTACGTACGCATGTTATTCTTTGTAATACTCCAAACAATCAAGGTGATACTTACTCCACTGGGAGAAATCAAGATTCACTGTTCACACTATAGTATGCTACAGTAAATATTACTGTAGCATTATTATCATAGAAAACATGGAATTGGACATTGTGGTTTTTTTAAAAAGTAATACAGCACACCGGGAATACTGTAGCAGAAGTGGGATATCGTAGATATTCAAGGATTCAAAAATACTATAGCGGTTAAAAAATGGGATTACTGTAGCGGGGAAAAATATGTCGTGCTTTACACGGTGTTCACACTAGGTTATCTGTATACTAAAGATATTTGGGTTATCACTTTTTGTGAGCTACAATAAACCTAATAGTTTTGTATTTTTATTATTTATGTGCTATTTATTGTACTATCAACTAACTTTTTGGAAAATTTCATTGTAGCTAAGTACCGTAGCTTTTAAAGTTTAGAAGATGGCAACGAAAAGGGCAATAATAACTGAACCATGGTAATCCTCATAAACCGCAGTAAAAAATAATAGTCAAAACAGTACCTTCACTCTATAAAAAAAAATAAAAGAAATACAAACAAGTGCATTGGTAGTAGCTAGGGGTGGAAATGAACCAAATAATTAACAAATAGTTCGATAATTGTTCGAATAACTATTCGGTCATATTCGGTTCAATAGTTCATTTATCACTAAACAAATATTTTTTAATATTCGAGTTTACTAATGAATATAATTTAACCAAATATATATTCGATTCGTTAGTCTATTAAATATTCGTTTAAAATTTGATCACAACTTATTATTTGTATTATTTCACACATAATGTCATATTTTTAACTCATTTACCATTTCTACTTAAGTTTTATATACTGATTTTAAGACTTAAATAATCTTAAATATGTTTTCTAATTAAAATTTTGATTTAAATATATATATACATCATATATTATAAAGAAATAATTTTTATTTATGAATTTTAATATTATTTGAAAATTAAATTATTTAGCGAAATAATATACTTTGATATTCGATAAGTATTCGTGAATATTCATGAATATTTATCAAATACCAAGTATTCGAGTTCGAATTCGAAAAACTAGATACATGAATATTAGAGTCCACATTTAAATTCGATAATTTTAAATAAAAAAAATGTGAATACTTTAGTATTAAATTCGATTCGATCATTTACCACCCCTAGTAGTAGCTGATAAGATAACACAGTCATATGTAAATAGTCGTTTATTTCAAGAAAACCCCCATTACATGGTAAATTTTAGGAAAAAAACATATGTTTTTTCTCACCAGTGCTCAACTAAAAGAAGCATATAAAAATAAAAAATAAATAGAGATTTATGTTTTCTTTGATTCCCCCAAATTTTATCCACTTTTACACTTTAAAACCATAGGATTTTTCAACACTTTCAACCCCTAAAGTTTCAATGTGATTTCACTTTGATACCCCAAAGTACCTTTTTACCATTTTGATATACCAAAAATTCAATCTCATTTCACTTTGATACCTCTATCTACATATTGTTAAATTTTCTACTAAATTTGTATCACGTGCTTACCAATTAAGTAAAAAGAGGTCCAATGTATCACATGTTAAGGACGTAATATAAATTTAGTAAGAATCTAACATAATATGGACGAAGGTATCAAAGTGCAACTTGATTGAAACTTTGGATTATCAAAGTGTCTAAGAAATATTTTGGGGGTATCAAAGTGAAATAAATTTTGGAGCATCAAAGTGTTAAAAATATACTTTGAGGTATCTAGATAAAAAATTAGTAAACTTTTAGGGTGCCAAAGTGCAAATAGGCCAAAATAGAAAAAGATATAGGTAAATTTTACAAAACCACTCCTTTAAATGGTCGTTCCTTAGATAGCCCTCCCCGGATCTAATATTTAAAATGCTCCAGAACTCACATTATATAAGTTTTCATTATGTTTTGGATTCTAAAAAAAATATTCGACCTTTAACATTATTAACATCGAGCATAGTTTTCACATGTGTGTAAAATTAGCATGAAAACATTTTTGCCTGTAAAAATTGTGGTTCATGCTTCTTTTTTTTTTGAAGATTTTTAAAAGTTAAATGAGATTATCTCAGAAAGGCCCAAACTTAAGGGGGTTTTGTTAAATTTTTCCAAAATAAAATGCCATTATTTCTCTAACTACTCTCTTCCCATTGTCGAGGACATACACAATGAAATTTTCTTCCTAAGTTTGCTAAGAATTAAACACAAGCCTCTTTTCTCATTAAGGAAAGTTATTTACATAATAGAACAGTTGCATCTCTTGCATTTAGGGAAAACCAATTATGAATCTAAGCCTAATGAGCTCTTGTAGCTGAAGTAAGAACAGATAAGTTTTATTTTGGTTTAGTGGATCAAAATAAAAAGAATATAATACAATGCGAATACATCACTATGATTATTAAAATGAATAAAAAGATAAATGTACTATATGTGGTTATCTTAAGTAAAACTCTAAAAAGATTTATTAACAAACTAAAAAACAATTCTAAACCAATTATTTAACAATTATTTTTTTGGCTTCTTTCACATACAGTACAACTCCCAAAATATTTTTATCCAAAAATTTCAAAATAAATTTTTGAATGAAATGTTTAAACATGGTTAGATCGGTACTTAACTATGGATGAACAATTACTAAACTATTTCTCTACAAACTCTATCCAATTTGTTAATCATGATTAGATTAACTTTTAATTATGGATAAGTAACTACTAAACCATTCTCCATGAATAACTCGAGTTCACCAAGTGTTTGTTTTGCCTCTTTTTCTAATTCTCTCTTCAACTTCTGAGAGAGGTGGAACTTTTTCCAGTTTATCACTCTAAACATTGACACTAAAATCCCCCCCCCTCCCACCCCCACCCCACCCCCTCCAAAAAAACCTCTAGCATGTTCTTGTATAAAATAAGGTATCCACTCTAAAAAAGTTAAAAATAGAAGGAATATTTCCTAAATTAAACAAGTGCTAACTAAGGGAAATTAATTTCAAACAACTCATAATGATTTAGAGGATGTAAGAGCAATTCAATAATTTAGGGAACTAATTAAGATGCTTACATCTTCTTTTTTTTTCCCATAAATTAAAAGAGAAAATTCTTAATAAAATACTTAAATCATTAACTTTTATATTCTTTCTTATTAATCTGTTAGCAATACAACTTAGAAAAAAATAGTTTTATCTGCAAATTAAGAAATTCTAAACCAAATGATTAAACCATTATTTTTTTTATTTTGTTCACCCTAATGTCGCAACAACGCGCTGGTCAATTATGCTTGTTTTCTTATAAACTAGTTTTAAATCCGTGCGATGCACGTATTTGTATTAAAAATATTATTAAAAGTTTAAATAGTTTGACAAATATTTACAAAACATCATTAAAAAAATTAAAAACCTATTATACAGATTTCTATGCTTAGAGGTATTTTGTCAAGTGAGAATTTCTCAAGAAGAGAAGTAAGAAGGAGAATAGATCTAAATAAAGCAAACCTGAAGTTTTTCAGGTCGAATACTAGCCTAGAAAAATTGGCCCAAAAATAGAAAGTAGTTAGGCAAATAAAATATGAATAGACAAATCAAAATAGGCTGAATTAAAAGACGGATGAAATAATGAAATAGGCATTTAGCAAATTTGTCCCCTCCAAACGAACAAATGCATCGTTTCCATAAAGAATAAATACAAAAGTAAAGGAAAAAACTACCATATGTTTTTTTTTAAAAGAAGAAAAATTCTTTTAACTAAATTAGAAGAAAAGTTCTATTAAGAAGCAAGATAACTAAATCCCCAATGGGTTCGCTTAATTTTCTAATAGCGAGCAAAAATCACGTATACGCAAACCCAAAATATTTTACTTTGAGCCTAGTTCTGGAATAAAAGATAAACCCAAAAATAGGAAATAAAATAATAAGAATAAATGAAACGCACTGCTTTTTTTTTTGATAGAAAAACAAGGGATATACCCTGTTCATTAAAAACCATAAGTATTTTATAAAAGAAGGATACGAAATGTATCCATTAATTGGTATATAGAAAACTTAATTTCTCTTAACTATTGATATATAACCTTCTTCTCCCAAACATCCATGAAGATGAAGAGAGGGTCTTGCCGTCATTCACCGTTGACATGGATATAAGGGAGAACCAAAGCCGGCCATACATTTAGAGAAAAGAAATTAAATTTTCTATAGACCAGTTGAAAAACAAAACATATCACCAAAAGTTTATATATACAACAGAACATGATTAACGCCCACTTTTCTAACCACTGCTGCGTGCAATTGGCTTCTCTTCTAAGACTTTTGCGAGCTGAAGAGCTGCATTCCTTCTTCCTGAACCTGCCCAATCATGTAGCATTTCACTATTATGCCATTAAGAATAAACATATAGTAAAATGGTCCCTTGCCAACGGGAGAATAGACATGCGAAATTTCTACTTATATTGTAGGACGCTTCAAGAAGTCATTATTATTCTTCTATAATTAACCCTGATGTCATACGGTAGTTAAATCATACATATGTATGGATACTATAATAAGTACATTTAAAAATAGAAAAAGGGGAAAGAACAACCGAACATGCTAACCTTTATTCTGCAGCGTCACCATTAAAAAGTACGCACCGGACGAAAAAAAATGCCGAGCTATTTCCAATAGAAAAAGCTGAAGGAGAAGAGAAAAAGCGTTTCAAATTAAACCCTATCCGAGCAACTGGGGACGTATAACATCGTAACTCAAAACGGAAAAGAACCTAAAAAGTCGCGAGTAACTAAAATATCATTTTCCCCACCATCTAGCTGCATCGAAATCAATTGTCGGACGTCATTGAATAACATCAAAATCTCTTTTGTTTTCTGTCTCCTCAGTTGGAAACTTCATTGACCAGATGTATCCACCTATTCAGTAACATTAGCAAGAGAAGTAGCATCAGAAATCAATGAGATAATTTATATTAATAATCCCTTTAAAAAGAATTAAGTGATATATGTTGGGAATTTAGTCTCCCCGTTTACTATGAGTTGCGCAATTCGAAAGCCAAACACAATCAACAAGATATAAAATAATCACAATTAAGAAGAAAGAACACGTAGATTTACGTGGTTCGGTCGACCAACTTCGACCTACGTCTACGAGGCAACAATACGAGAAATCCACTATGTATCAGGGAGAACTACAAGGGAAACCACTCAACTCTCGTCTCACAATCTCTCAACCTCACATACATAATCAACTCTTATATTCTCTCCGAAACCCTCTCCTATAATCTTTTAAACGAACAAAGACTGCGAAATAATCTCCCAATGATGTAATGTTTTGCACGGACAAAGACTACAAAACCATCGCCTCTCACACAATATTCTTGAATCAGGCTACGCCCTTTGTTAACCTTAGAGTACAAGAATATTAGCTCTCTCACTTCTCCTCTTCTTAGTTTTCCTCCAACTGTAGGCGTCTAAAACTGTCTATGAGAGCCCGCACGAAACTCGAAGCAATGAATGGGCGAGTCAAAAAAAAGATTCACCTAATCAGCTCGCGCGCGTCGCTCAGCGCACTCACGCCATTCAGCCTGTGCGCGTCGGTCAGCGCGCGCACGTCAGTCAGTTCATACGCGCCGGTTAACGAGCGCACGTCAATCAACTCGTGCGCGCCGGTCAACGCGCACATCAATCAACTCGTGCGTGCCGGTCAACGCACGCACGTCA
>BQKN01000331.1:785875-802567 GCA_022839385.1 Asparagus kiusianus
CCACCTCGTGCGCGTCGGTCAACGCGCGCACGTCAATCAGCCCGCGCGCATCGATCAGCACACGTGTATTAACCAACGCGCGTTCGACGATCGGTCTTGCGGCAAAGCACACAAGCCAACGAAGCGTACAAGCGAACCAAATACGGGACAAAAAAAACAAGTCCCGGAAGAAAGAAATCAAAAAGGGAGAAAGTCGGCGAACCCGCGCTAAGCGCAGGACGGAATGATCCGACCCGCGCGAGCGCGGGACGGATCAATCCGACCCGCGCGAGCGCGGGTCGGATCAATCCGACCCACGCATGCGCGGGTCGGATCCATCCGACCCGCGCGAACGCGGGTCGGATCGTTCTGCCGCGCAGTCTAATGTCCCAAAACGTGTTTTGACGGTTTTAAATTGGTTTTTTGCAGGGTTTATCGGTTCCAGGGGTGCTTAACTGACTTGGGATCATCCCCAAACGTGGTTGGGCTGCTGTTGACTGAAGATAGAGCCAAATCCTTTGTTCTTATCCAAATAACCGCATTTTGAGGCCTATAAATATGAACCAAAGGCCTCCATTTTCTGGATCTGGAATTTTATCAAGAGGACGAGGTGCTGCTGGATTGAAGAGTGAAGGAGCATGAAATTTCAGCGAAGGTCAACGAGATCCCGGCGAACTTCCAAGCAAAGGAGAAGCCGTTCGAAGGATCCGAAGCCCGTACGTCCGTTCCTCGAGATTAGGCTTGGTCTTAATCTTGAGAAGAGCCCTGATTTCGCTTTGTCGATCTCAGCGCTTCAAACCAGAAAACTTCCTCAATCAAGACGAAGCTCTGCCGAATTTTCCTGCAACCGGATCTGATTCGCGGTCGTCCACGGATTAACCCCGGCACCGGCAAAGAACCCACGCAAGCAAGAGCCGATAAACGGATCTTGTGTTTATTTTCAAGAAAGTTGTAATCTTTTATTCTTTTGTTATTTGAATTCATTTGTAACGCTTAAAGTTTAATGAAATCAATGACTAAGGTAACTTTCGACGGAAACAAACTGGCGACCACAGTGGGAGCCGACAGCCTTTCTGCGAAGGCTGACGTGTCGCAACCTCGGATCCCGATCCCGGTTGAAACGGAGGTCGAATATGAGTTCGACCAGCAGAAGTACGAGGAATACATGTCCTCCTCCTCCAGATTGGCCTCTCCTCGCAGATGCAGGAAGGCCTACTCCAGGAAGACACGTTGGACTTCAACTGCAGAAGCCCAAGAAGAAGATCTTCCCGCCACCGCTGCAATCGTGGCTCACAATGCCCCGTCGACATCCGATGAGGCTAAAACTACAGATCTGAACCCCTTGAGCAAGGGGTCGACTGTTGATGATGTGCCCACTCTGTCCAAGAGAGCACGTCAGAGGCGACGACAACGCCTCGCACGCCAACTGGCCAAAGCCTTGGAACCGGTTGATGGAATCCGTTATGAAGCGGATCTGAAGTCCAGGAGGCGCCAACCACCACAACAGAGAACGGACAGCCCCTCCTCTTTCAAACCAACGAAGAACGAATGGGTTCGTGTCAAAAGGACCCGATCAACTCTTCAAGAGCGGATTCAGAAACGCCGCGCATTGCTTGCACAAGCAAAAATCCTTATGCAAGAAGCCAAGAAATTGGAGAAAGAAGGAGTGGAAAATAAGCCACAAAGACTGCACCAAGTATGGAGGCCAAAGTCTAAGACGGCGTCCAAAAAGTTCGAAGAACGTGGGTCACTCCAATCCGACCTGCAAATTTGCAGGTCACTTCAATCCGACCTGCAAATTCGCAGGTCACTTCAATCCGACCCGCAGAAACGCAGGTCACTTCAATCCGACCCGCAGAAACGCAGGTCACGTCAATCCGACCCGCAGAAACGCAGGTCACTTCAATCCGACCCGCAGAAACGCAGGTCACTTCAATCCGACCCGCAGAATCGCAGGTCACTTCAATCCGACCCGTCAATCTACAGGTCACCCAAATCCGACCTCCCAACTCGCGGGTCACCCAAGTCTGACCCTCGTCAGAATCAAGACAGAAGATCTCCTGCCATTATTCCGTCAATTCCATCAAGTTCCGCGCCTCCGGTTGAGGTCCGCGATAGCGTGGATTTGTCCCATTTTAAAATAACGATCAAAGATCGCCTAGGCCCTTCACCCAATGATAAAGGCAAAGCTCCGGTCAAAGAGCGTTTAGGTCTATTAAATGAATCTCAAACACATCGTCAGGCTGGAGGTCGTCCTCCTAAGCAGCGGAGGAGAATATATAACGGAAAAAGTCCCGCAAATGACCGCCTTGGATTGCGTGTTGAAATCCAGGAGCCTGTTGAGGACCGACGTTCACAAAAACGTAGCCTCAGACATGCGACTCCTGAAAATGCTAACAAAGCGTCGTATCCCCAGAAGGAAACGTACTCGTCAGACGAGGACGTTACACCTAGGGACTCGTGCCAACACACGATAGGTTGCTCCAGTCATCAAACTGACGAGTTGTACTATCAAACTGGGGGTGCGAGCCAATCCAGGAAAAGAAATGCCCGAGACACGGATTCTCACTGCCCCTGTGCTAAAATTATTAAGGCGGTATTGTCTGAGTGTTGCTGTTCCAAGACCGTCCCAGAGAGAGTTTCAGTATTTGAAAGAATCTCCACCAGAAAGTCTGAGTCCAGACCAAGACGTTTCCAAAAAAAGAGAGCGGCTCTTCAAGATGATGAATTTCCAGAAGTGTCTGTTAACATGACCGGGAGAGGGAAGTCAACACGACGCTTTAGCCCGGATCAGTTCACCACAGTGTCCCAACGTATGACTCGATTGAGAACAGGGACCAGTAGGCGGAAGGATTACCAAAGGATCCAGAAGGGACTTCCTTTAGAAGATGAAGCGTCAGATGCTGGTTCAGATACCTGCTCAGCCATAGCATCCGACGACACGGCGTCTAGTGCAGGACAGCCCTACGAATCACTCATGATTAGCGCCGAGCAAGTGGCTAAGATACTTGAAGACGCTTTGACTAAACAAAAAGAAAATTTTAAATTTGAAATGGAAATGGCCATGCAGCAAATGAGAGAAATGCATGACCAGCAGATCGCGGCACTGACAACTCATCAAGGAGAGTCTAGTCGTCGCAATAATACTAATCAAGGCGATGATGAACGGGAAGTAGAAAATAATGTCAACATGAACACTCCTCCCGTCAACAACAATAATGGGGGTGGTCCTTCGGATGATAACAATACGAAAGAGGACCACGTTACTTCTCCCCGAAACCACTCGAAGACAGATACGAGTGAGGATAAGAAAATGAGAGATTTGGAGAGCAAAATCAATGCGTTGATGAATGCTCAGGAAGTGAAAAGGTCCGGAATACCGTGCCCATACCCAAGAGAGTGGGAGTCAATCCCGTATCCGGCGAAGTTCAACTTAATCAACTTCACACCGTTTGATGGAAAGGGCTCCCCCACTCAGCATTTAATATACTTCAAGTCTCATTTGGGGATAATCTCCGGGAATGAACCTCTGATGGTACGGTCATTCGTCGGCACTCTTCGCGGAGCAGCCTTCGATTGGTATCGCCGTCTCAAGCCAGGGAGTATCAGCAGTTGGGACGACATGGAAGACATGTTTCTGACGAACTTCTTCGATGACGACACAGAGATCTCAATCGGCACGTTATTCGACGAGAAGCAAAAGGACGGAGAGTTGGTGGAGAATTTCATCAAACGATTCCGGAACAAAGCCATGAATTGTAGGGATCCGATTAGTGAGGACTTCATCCTGGAGACCTGTCATAATAATCTGTCATTGGATATTCTCGAAGCCATGGGAATGGCACCATCTAAGACCTGGAAAGATTTAAAGGTTCGAGGGGAAAGAGCCGAGCGTTTCCTCAAGAGAAAAAAGGCCGAAAGAGGTCAAACGGCGGCACCAGTCCCGCAGCAGAATTTTGTTCCTAAGGGAAAAGGGAAAGCGCAAGTGAATGCAGTCGATGCGAACCAAACATTTGAAGTGCAAGCGCAAGCGCAACCGCAGCAACAGCAACAGAAGGCGCCTCAACAGTCACGGTGGCAACAACAGCCTCAGAAACAGAAAACTTCGGAACCAAAATTCCCGAAGATCTATTCGTTCAAGGAAGATGAGGTTCCCGGTATTTTTAAATACCTTATAGAGAATAACAAGATCAAGTTGCCTCCAGTCCAAGATCAGGAAGACGCCAAAAGGGTTAATGACCCGAAGTATTGCGCGTTTCACAGAGCGGTTCACCACCCTACCAAATCGTGTTACGCCCTCAAAGATAAGATCCAAGCTTTGATTGATGTTGGGGTCATCACTATGAAGCAACCTAAAGAGAAAAAAGTGGGTGCGAATGCAGTGTCGATCAGCTTCGGATCTGTCCCGTTGAACTGGTTTCAGCCCGAACCTGTAATGAAAGTTGCCGTGAACACCGTGAACGATGATCCTTACAAACAACGTCAGAAGGGACTTGTGCCACACACAGCCCCGAATGGCGAGATTCTTTGGGTTCACCCCGATCTGATTGGAGATGAGCAGTGGACCGGATCCTCATCCAAAAAGAAATCGAAAGGCAAAGGAAAGTCTTGTTACGGAGCCTCTGCTATTCCAGGAGAAGATGATGAAAGAATTCCGGCTTTCCCGCTTTCTGAAGATGAACAAGAAGTCTTTGCGACCCGGAGTGGAAATGAATATCACTTTAAGTATCCGGATACTTCCGAACAATTGGCTAAGCAGGGAGTAACCAAGACCGTTCCTTCCAAGACATTAGCAGAGATGGGAATTGTCGCAACTCCTCCAACACCTGTAGTTGCAGAGAAAACCCAACAAAAGCAAAAGGGGAAAGAACCTTTATACCAAGAGGGTCAGAACCCGAAGCAGTCTCGATTCAATCTACCGATTGGGAGAGACAAACCGGGAAGTTCAAGCGCTCCACCTCATTTCGACATTATGACACAGTTAGCTAATATACCGGCTAGAATAACCCTGTATGAGCTGCTGCGTCTTTCAAAGGACACAAGGGAAGCGTTACAAGAGGCCTTGTCCAATTCCGAAGTCTTCCTGACTCGGATCAAGCCATCTCCGGAAGAACCAGAGCCGCCGGTTCAACATTGCAACCTCGCCACGCACCGTTTCCCTTGCATTTCTTTCACAAAAGAAGACATGCAGACGAAGAATTCGAAGCATGATCGACCCTTGTATTTTACCGGGCACATCGGCTCCAGCGTTGTCAACCGGATCCAAGTCGATCCGGGTTCCGCTGTCAGCATCATGCCACTCCGATTGATGTACAATCTCGGAATACCGGCTAGTAAGCTAGCCTCCACAGGCACTACTATCTACGGATTCAACACCAGTGGGTCCAGACCATTAGGAAAAATTCGAGTGAAATGCCAGATCGGGGATTTGAAGTCGGAAGTCACATGTTACGTAATTGATGCAGAGACCTCCTATAATTTACTGTTGGGTCGACCCTGGATCCACGGTAATCTTATAGTCCCATCAACTCTTCATCAGTGTCTTAAATACGTGGACACTAATAATGAAGTCAAGACGGTGGTCGCGGATAAGCAACCGTTTAAGGGATTGGAGAACTATTTTACCGATTCCCTTCTATACGGTGCCGAATCCGATACTGAACCATCGGCCCAAGGAACGGATAGCGGAGATGAAGCTGATACCGAAGCTGGGTTCGATTATGATGGTGGTTTTGTACTTAGTGACATTGTACCCATTGTAATCAATCTTGACGATGAAGAATCATCGGAAAGTAGTTGTAATTGGCAACTTGCCGAGGAAATATCAATAAATGATGATTTAGAGTACTTGTTGTGTCCTGATAATATTATGAAAGGGTTGTATGATAATCCTGATTTGTATATGCCACTTCACTCATTTTGTATGACAAAAAAACAGGTACAAGACTCGTTCGGAACAACACTTGTCATTCCTGCAAAGGCAGGGGGTGAAAAGGAAGTCATCTACGGTAAAGGAAGAGAATCTCTGATACCAGACCATTTCTTGGAAGAAGAAGACGATGATGATAAACCTGCCCCTCACCTATTTAGATATAACGCAAAAGCACGTGATCTCATGGAGAAATACGGGTACGACTTCACGCTCGGAGAAGGTCTTTGTTTTGGTCGAGGTCCGCGAGTTCCACCTCGAATGGCCTATGTACCAAAAGGAAAACCCGACGACTATTATCGCCATAGAAGAGGTTTAGGATATGTCTCCTCATCTGATGATGAATGTTGTTGGCAAGTCATCGATCAAATTGCTAAGAAAAGGAAAAATGGGTATTCTTCTGATTCTTCAGCTTGGGATTCCGACGCTAGTCTCGGAGAAATGTTCAAAAAGCTAATGTCGAACATGACTACGGTTGATTCGGCTACAATAGAGGAAGATGATCAAATACCAACTTGGGAAGATCCTTGGGTTCATCACTTGAATATGCAGTATGGCGATAGGTTTGAACAAAGGGAACCTCCCACCGAAGATCAAGTAGTCCAGGTGAATATGGGTAACGAGGATAATCCGAAGCCAATATTCATTAGCGACAGCCTCCCGCCGAATGAGAAAGAAGAGTTAATCGCTCTCATTAGGGAATACATCGATGTGTTCGCCTGGAATTATGAAGATATGCCAGGGCTCGATCCAAATGTAGCAGTGCATTGTCTTAATATTAAGCCGGATGTCAAACCTGTCAAACAACAACAAAGACGGTTTCGTCCGCAGATTATGGAGGCAATCGAGTCTGAAGTTAAAAAGCTTATCGACTCAGGTTTCGTCAGGGAGGAACAACATCCCGAATGGCTCGCCAATATCGTCCCAGTTCTTAAGAAGAACGGAAAAATTAGGATTTGCATCGACTTCAGAGATCTTAACACGGCCTGCCCAAAAGACGAGTTCCCTCTTCCCATCACAGATGTTATCATCGACAATACGTGCGGATTCGAGAGAATGTCTTTTATGGACAGATTCTCTGGTTATAATCAGATAAAGATGCACCCAGATGACGAAAAGCATACGGCGTTTAGAACACCCCTCGGTGTTTTCTGTTATACGGTTATGCCCTTTGGCTTAAAGAATGCGGGTGCCACATATCAGAGAGCCATGTCGAAGATTTTTCAGGAGCATCTCCGAAAGACTGTCGAATGCTACGTGGATGATTTGGTCGTGAAAAGTCGTAACAAGAATGATCACATTAAAGACTTAAAGACCATGTTCGATCTGATGCGGACTCATCAATTGAAGATGAATCCTACTAAATCTTTTCTCGGAATGTCCAGCGGTAAGTTTCTTGGATTCGTCGTCACCACCAAAGGTATTCACATTGATCCCGACAAAGTGAAGGCGATTAACGAATTACAACCTCCAAGAAATCTTAAGGAACTCAGGGGACTACAAGGACGGTTGGCTTATATCCGTCGATTTATTTCAAATCTTTCAGGAAAATGTCAACCATTCTCCAGGCTCACGAAAAAGGGCGTATCATTCGTATGGGACGATGCTTGTCAAAAAGCATTTGAGAGTATTAAAGAATATCTCTCAAAACCTCCCGTACTCGTTGCACCGAAATCGGGCAAACCGTTCTTGATTTATGTCAAAGCGACGAGCCACTCATTAAGTGCACTACTTGCACAAGATGACGATAACGGTCACGAACAAGCAGTGTATTATCTAAGCCGGACCCTTGTAGGTGCCGAATCTCGATATCCAATGATAGAAAGAGAATGTCTCGCCTTAGTATTCGCTATCCAAAAGATGCGACACTACTTGGTAGGGCAAACTATCTACGTCATCTCCAGTGTTAACCCAGTTAGAATATTCATGACACAGCCTGCTTTCATGAATTGGCGGTTAGCGAAATGGGCTTTACTTCTGTCCCAATACGACTTACATTTTAAACAACAGAAGTCAGTAAAAGGACAGGCTATTTGCGATCTCCTGGCAGCTAATCCGACTACGGATGCCGCCGAGATATATGACGACCTACCTGATGAAACCCACGAAGTCAACGCAACTTCGCACCAACAAGTATGGCGTTTGTACTTCGATGGCGCTTCCCGAGCGACCAATGTAGCAAGTGCTCCTGGACCCTCTAAGATTTCCTCCGGAGTTGGAGTTGTCGTAGTTTCCCCAGGAAAACATGTGATGCCTAGAGCTTATTCGCTGACCGAGCCGTGCTCAAATAATGTAGCCGAATATAACGCGCTAATCATAGGATTAAATTTCGCTAAAGAACTGGGGGTTGAGTATCTCGAAGCCTTCGGTGATTCTCAGCTAATAGTCAAGCAAGTCCAAGGGGAGTATGAAGTCCGAAGTCAGGATTTAATACCATATCATAAGATGGCAGTGGAAATAGCAGAATCATTTGAAGGGTTCTTCATCGAACACGTTCCGCGATTACAGAACACCTACGCAGATGCATTAGCAGCATTAGCCGTATCTCTGGCGCAGCCTTCCGGAACGGAACAGTTTGTTACGGTAAGAACTCACCAGCTCTTAGTGCCACTCTACGATGAGGACGACAAAGAAGAAGAAGTTCAAGAGGTGCACGCAAATCAGGCCGAACTCGAACCCCGAGATTGGCGTTTCCCCATCATCGATTACGTCTTGCATGGAATCTTGCCAGAAGACGTGAAAGAAAGAGATTCAATCAGAAGAAGAGCACCAAGATTCTACTATAACACGGAGAATCGAACGCTATACCGCAGGGGGTACGATGGGCTGCTAGCACGTTGCTTATCGACTAAAGAGGCTGAAGAAGTCCTTAGAGAGGCACACGAAGGAGAGTGTGGTGCGCACCAACCCGGCCCTAAGCTTTATGACCGCATCAGAAGAATGGGATATTATTGGCCCACCATGATCAAGGATGCAGTCGCATATGCCCGAGAGTGTCACGCGTGTCAAGTGCACGCGAATTATATGCACCAACCCCCGGAGTATTTGCATCCTTCGGTTACGTCATGGCCCTTTGAGACTTGGGGAATGGATATCGTTGGTCCCATAAATCCCCCGTCAGTCAGAGGTGACCGATTCATTCTTGCGATTACCGATTACTTCTCCAAATGGGCTGAAGCGATTCCGCTCAGGGAAGTTAAGACAAGCAACGTTATTGCATTCATCAAACACCATATTATTTACCGATATGGTGTCCCAAGACGGATTATACACGACAATGGTCCTCAATTCGTCAGCAATGCCTACATTAAGTTTTGCGAGAAGTTCAGAATTCAGGATCTCTCATCAACGGCGTACAATCCCGAGCAAACGGATTGGCTGAAGCTTTTAACAAGACTATCATCAAGCTTCTATCAAAGCTCGTGAAGACTAACAAACGAGATTGGGATGACAAGCTTGGCGCGGCGTTATGGGCCTATCGTACCACGGTGCGTACACCGACGGGAGCAACCCCGTATTCTTTGGTGTACGGGTGTGAAGCTGTCCTTCCGTTGGAAATACAGATTCCGTCTCTTCGAATCGCTCTCGCAACCCAGATGACGACCGAAGAACAACATCAGAAACGTCTCGAGGAACTCGAGATGCTCGATGAAAAACGCTTGGAAGCTCAACAGCACATTGAGTTTTACCAAGCCAGAATCTCTAGAGCTTTCGACAAAAAGGTTCGACAACGGAGTTTTAAAGAAGGAGATTTGGTCTTAACCGAACGACGACCTATGATCCTTAACTCTAAGAAGAAAGGCAAATTTGAACCTAAATGGGAAGGGCCGTTCGTGGTAGAGACAGTCTATTCGAGTGGCGCGTATCGCCTTGTTACCAAGGAAGGCGACCGGCTTATGATGCCAATAAATGGCAAGTTCCTGAAAAAATACTATCCTTAGTGTACTCAGGATAACCAATGTATCGGGAAGTTCCCGGAAGAATACCGCATGTGGTACTCTTAGGGATAACTCAGTTGCTATGAAAGTAATGAATAAAATCCACACTTGGACTCTGAATGTATTCAAAGTTAAAGCGTGCCTTATTATTAATGAATGAGATTTGATTAACTTGACAGATCAACCTTTCCTCACAAAATCCTCCACTGATCAAGTCGATTGACGGTGGGCCCACCAAAATTTCTATCCGCCAATGCATGGCAATTTTCAAAACTTGACATGTTAAGTCCTGATCGCTTAACATCAAAATCCTCGTCGAGTGGCTAGTACAAACCAGTATTTCTACTACTACCTGTATTCCGCTCTCCTTGCTTTCAGGTCAAACCTATAAAAGTTAGGGCCAAAGCCAAATTCTCCTCTCGATTCCTTTCATGAACGAGAGGTCCATTTTCAATTCGAGCAATCAAACCTATAAAAGTTAATATTGTCTCCAACTTCTCTTAGTCAAACTTGCAGATAGTTAGGACTAAGATCATTTCATCCCTTTCGATAAACAAAAAATTTCTGTAAATTCCTTTTCAGCCAAACCTATAAAAGTTAGGGTCGAAATCGGAATTTCCCCTCAATAAATGAGGAACTCTTTTCTTGAATCAAACAACCAATCCTATAAAAGTTAGGGTCGTTTGAATCTTTCCGATTCTCGGAGTGGAGACCTCACTCTTAGTTTCATCTTTCCGGATTCTGGGGGTGGAGATCCCACCTCGAGTTTCCTTCCCAACTGGAGATAGAATATAAAATTCTTCCTCTTCAGTGTTGAAAGAAAGAATATAAAATTCTTCCTCTTTCATTTTTTTGGGTTCGTCTTTACCCTAAATAAGACCTGGGGCCAAGAGTATAAAATTCTTCCGCTCCAACATCTGGTTTGTCTTTACCTTGAGAAAAGACACAATTCTCAACTTCAAATCCGCGCACTTGATGCCCGGGGAATTTTATCTCGATTCCTAAATAGAGATAAGCCTACGCCTAACACGCGTTGCCGGTTTAGTCTTTCACCGAATAAAAAAGATACCAGAATATAAGCCTGGGGACTTTTATCCCAAATCCTAAGTAGGGATGAGTCAACGTCTAACAAACGTTGCCGGGTGCCATATTCCCGTAAGAAATGGCGAAGTCTATGTATTCAAAGTCATAGCACCAAGTCTAAGTGAATTAATTCTCTTAGCGTAACGTTACATGTGAAACGGGTTTTAATAATTCACATGCTAGCCCGATTCAAACGGTAATCGGTAAAGGCACATCAAATCCGTTGAAGGCTGGGGGTTTGCCAAAAAATCTTAAGTCTACGTCTAACACACGTAGCCGGTTTAGTCTTTCACCAATTGAAAAAGACACCAGGGTCTAAACCTGGGGAATTTACCTCGAAGCCTAAGAAGGGGTAAGTCAACGCCTAACACGCGTTGCCGTTTAGTCTACTCCCATAAGAAAGACAAAGTCTATGTATTCAAAGTCATAGCACCAAGTCTAAGTGAATTAATTCTCTTAGCGCAACGTTATGTGCGGAACGGATTCAAAATAATCCGCACACTAGCCCGACTCAAACGGTAGTCGGTAAAGGCTCATCAAACCCGTTGAGGGCTGGGGATTTGCCAAAAATCCTACGGGTATCATGTTTGATTATCCCAAATGGAGTAAGACCTCATAATAAAGGAGACATAACAAACAAAATAAAATGAAACTATATAAAATTTTTTTGAGTTTGCAGGTACAAAAGTCGTGGTTAATCTACATGAAGCTTATGTCTAAGAACTTACTGCTCTAACTTTGATAATTCCACAGTATAAGCTTGCTCAAGTTCGCTCCGTATCGTGATCTTCACGGAGTCTTCATCAGTAGCCAATACCTTCTCGGCCTCCTCTTTCGCCTTCTTCAACTGCTCCTTAGTAAGTGTCAGCTGTCTAGACGTCTCCTCTTGAGCGCGTTCTGCATGCACCCTCGTCATCTTCAAAGCAGCTTGGGCATCTTTAACTGCTTTTAACTCTTGCTCGAGTCGCGCTATAGTGGCATCACCTGACGCAAGAGAGGAATCAATATTATGAAGGGTTGTTGATCTGCCAGCATAAGCCGCTTCCAATTGGTGAACAAGCCCCTCTGCTTCCCGGATCTTAGAATCGGCAGATATTTGAGCGTCGCGCCATGCTTGTAACTTGGCTCCCATCTGAGCGTCTACATATGAAGAAACTCCGGCCGCCTGAAATCCCTTTAGCTTTGTAAGCTCGCACTCGAGGCAAACCAAGTCTGCAGTAATAATATCCGCCAGGTCTGAATGCCCTTGACTCCTTAGGAGAGTCACTTGGGTGTCGAGATATGACTTGAAGAGACTAATGGAAAGCCCACTGCGGAGGAGATTGTCAACCATCTCGTTCACAAATGAGAAGAAAGAGCGAATTTCCATGCGAAGGAGCATTTTATCCGGATCGTTGTTGGATAGTAGCGCCATGACGAGATCGTAAAGTTGAGTTGAAGGTCCTAAAAAGAAGAGCAGCTGCTTAGGAATCTTAGTCCGAATAGTTTCAAGATAAATATCGAAACAGGGCTCACCAATAACTACTGCAGGTTCTCTAGTTTGACACTCGGCGTTCAACACCCCTTGCACGCTTGCATGAGTTGTCGAAGTTACTGCGGATGTGATAATCGCAGATGTACCGACTTCTTCAGTTGGTCTTGCGATTTGTTCAGCCGGATAGATCCCCGCAGCTGCAGTAGTCATCTCGGTCGCCAGGGTCACGTGCTGAGTTTGGGCCACTGACGACTGAGTTTCCATGATAATTCCTGCCAACAACAAGAAATCAAGACCCTCGAGAACGTCAGACATCCCAACAATAGTAGCAGTATCAGTCTTAGCGACTGGTCCTACAAGAATGACTCCCTTAAGGCCAAGTAAAACTGATAAGGGAATAACCTTCACAGAAGAACACATGCCATACCTGAAGAGGAACCAGGCTCGACAACTGGTTCAACAAGCTCGGGGATCGGTTCAGTAACTTCAATGATGGGTCCAACCGTCTTAAAGACCGGTTCAGCGACATCGATGACCGGTTCGGCAGGTTCAACAACTGGCTCGGGGATTGGTTCAGTATCTTCAATGATGGGTCCAACCATCTCAAAGACCGGCTCAACGACATCGATGACCGGTTCGACAGTTTCAACAACTGGTTCAATAACATCTTGGCGAGTTTGTTCTAGCAGCATGTCGTCAAGTAATCTGTTATCAGAGCCCGAAGGGTCTTGTGGGGGATCAGACGGAAGTGCACCGGCTGTATGACGAATGGTTTCTCTATCACTCGGGCCTTCCACTGGAACATCTGAAGAGAATTCTAAGTGTTAAGACATGGAAAGAGAAATTGAAAATCAGCAATGAAAGAATTAAGTTCACCTCCGGAAAAGACAGAATGCTCTTCAATCTCAACGTCGACAATCGCATCCTGTAGCTTCTCTAAAAGAGCCAGAAGCATGTAAGCAATTAGAGGTGAGACGAGCTCTGAGCTGTTTAATACCCGAGATTGCCATCTAAAAGGTGTACTACCAGTAATAGGGATACCTGGGCTAGCAGCCATCGTCAACAAACCAGTTCCAACACCCGTCAAAGCCTGGCCCGCGGTCTCATCCGCTTGTGGCATAAGGTATGACCCTCCAAAAAAGCCTATGTCGGGAGAAGGAACGTCGCACATCATCGTGTCTTCGTCATGACCCCCTGGGACATAGAACTTGCTAAGTTTGAAGCTTGATAAAAATGACAATGACTGAAACTTTACCTTCTCCGCCAACGGACGCATCGCCAATCGCCTCCATCTGAGAAGTCTGTAGTTTAGAGTGGCGCTTGATGGTTAACTTTAACCTTTTTGTGGGCCGGATCTCTTGGAGAGCCACAGGTTTATCTTGAGTTGATATAGCAGGTGGCTCAGCTTGCGATTCCGCCTGAGCTATGGCCCGAGATCGAGCACGGATAATGAGGCCACCTCCCTCTTCCTCCTCGGAATCTACATTTGGAAGTTCAACAATCATCCTATTGTAAGTAGGCAAAATTCTCCATTTTTTACGAGCTTTAAGACAACGATCTCGATCAGCAATCGACAAGTCCCATAGTTCTTTATAAAAAGATTCAGACAAACCTGCTGCGTCTTCCTCAAAGCCAGTGTTGTTTTCCGTAGCAACACCCGCGGCGAATTCACCTTCTTCGGAAGTTTCCTCCTCAGAGGCAAATGACTCTTCTTCTATTTCCTTCATTTTCTGTTTACCCTTGTTTGATGGACCAGCGAGCTTCTTTTCGCGCCTCCTTCGTTCCAAAACATCGTCTCGAACTATCCTCGCAGCGATGCGCGATACAACCTCCGCCTTCAAATCCTCAATCGACCGCAGGGGGACGGGGTCGTTAGCAGCCATGATCCATTTACAGCACAGATACGTGAGCTCTAAATGACGATCAGTGTTCGGAAGATAGAACTTGGCACCGGTACAACCCGTCACATTCCATAGCCAAGCACGAGCGCCATCCACTAGTCCGCCGCGAGTATGAAATTTTGGATTCGGATTCCCGACGTATAATTGGTCATACCCGAATTGACGGGCGAATCGGCATGGCAAATAGGGCTCCAAATAGCAGCGCTCCTTTACCCGGAAAAGGAGATGGCCTGGCCTTATGTTCATGAGCCATCTGAAACAGCCAACATCGAGGGAGGTCCGGTTAGTACCAGGTGCTTCTACATCAACTAACATCCCGCTATATCCACCAGGAAATCGAGGAAGGCATGGGTTGATTATCCAACCCTTGTGCATGTGCAAACTCTTCCTGATATCTAAGAAGGGCCGAGCTGGCCACCTACACTCCTCGTATAGTTGTAGCAAAGGGGTGGACAGATCTGCACTCTTAGGGGATGATATCAAATCAGGGCGATGAAGAATTAACCACCCCATCAAATAAGTATAAGGGAATTCTGTCTTCGGCATAGGGATCTTCACGGATACGGTCTCATCAGTCTGAGTGAAAGTTGTGGTCAGTTGGCGAAGCCCGCGATGAATACAAGCGATCATGGCTGGCAAGAGAGATAGGCTTCTCCCATAAGCAAGCTGAACAGCGGGAAACAATACCTCAATCGGCAAAGCATCTGAAGATTGATAAGGCACCACACATTTCTTCAACCAAAGCGCAATATAGCCGGCCAGCAAGGTCTTAGGATGGATAGGTTTCTCTGCTTGCAGTAAGAAAGTCCTAAACTTGGTTCCCGCACAAAATCGATCTTGAGCACTCGCGATGGTATAAGAGCGGGCGTCGTTTTTTTTAATTAACTTATCAATTTCCGAACGGGCCAGCGGTTCCAGTTCACAAATATTTCCGCCATTTTTCTCCAAATTCTTAAACAAGTAACAGGAGAATTGCTTTAAGCTTATTTGAGGAGATTTCTTCCTTGCAACCGGATTAGCGCCAGCTAAAGCAATTTGATAATGACACGTGAGCTCCCATAATGTGTCATATCGGGCAGGTTTATGAGTCTTCAACTTCTGCAGTTCCTGATTGGAGGGAAAATATTCCTGATACGGTATATCTCCCAACTGAAGTCCGGAGACTTTGTGCATTTCGTGAAAAGGTAACCCCAATTCTCCGTTCCGTGTCACAAAGGTGTTAGAATCTGGGTTATACAGTTCTATCAACCCCTGGAAGTGAAGAGCATTCACCGGTAACCCGTACTGAGTAGCCCGAATAGCTTCATACAATCTTATGGACTTTAACTCAGCGCCCCAGCGATGGAGGACATAACCTGTCATCCGACCCCACCATGCTTTGTCTGAAGAGTGAGACCAGCCAAAGCATCGATATTGGTCGATGGGCAGTTCACGTCCTAGTTCAGCAAGACGATTCCTCACAGTGCGAGCTATTATAGGCACCTCCCCTTTAGGCGGGTCCTCCAATCCCATCACGCCCGGGTGTAACCCTGTAATATGTCTTCTGCTACGAGAACCCGGAAGTGAGTGACTGGTGGTGTACCCACAAGGGACACTGGTATGTTCCTCTGTTAAGGTCCACGGCATCTGTCGCGTCACAGCTTGCCCGCGCAATTCTGTTAGTGAACGGTGACGAGGGAATGGAGGGAGATATAAGCAAATCGTGCCGTCACTGTATAGCCACCGCTCGTCCACAAGCGTTAGGACATCGGGATCTGCCACAGAATCGCCGAACAGATAATGAGTCTTCCTTAAAGGATGAGCGGGATCTGTATCTTCAGCAAACGGCGCGTCAGTAATTAATTGACGCGTGACGCGACGACTCCCCTCCCGTATCGACTTGCTGAATTCATCCAGGAGGTCCAAGGCGAATTGAGAAGTGCGCAGGATTGACGCCAGATTATCAACGGCAGTGTAATAGCTGCTCCTGTGGCCATCTATCTCGTGTTGAGAAAACGCCGTCGCAGGATATTCAACTGAAACAAGTAACGTGTGTCTATCAAACGCAGCTATGAAGAAATACTTGGGCGACACAAGGGGTTGAACTCTTTTTCACCAATCTGAGTCACTACCTTATAGTTGGCGAGACGATTTTAGTTGTACCACGAACTCATAAGATAAGATACATCCTCGCGCAAATAATGCGGTGATGAACCCTATCTTACGGAACGTAATACAGCAGAAAATCGCCCCATATGGCCTTGAGACGCGTTTTGACCAAGCAAAACGTGTCCGATAAGTGTCCACCCCCACGAAGGAGAATGTCAACTCTTCCCAACTGCCTCACCAAGGAGAACAGAGCGGGGATGTAATATAGAAGCGTCCACCCCCACAAAGGAGGGTATCGGC